>KZ062519.1:0-34907 GCA_002091835.1 Anopheles maculatus | reverse complement strand
CTTCCCAAACCTCCGCGGCAGGAGTTGTCCAATTAGGCTGTAAAATTATTGGTTTAAACCGGATAGCGGCACAATACACATTTTCTTCTTCGCCTTGGCTTAACGACCTGCCAAGGCCTTGTCGGCTATATA
Organism: Anopheles maculatus; assembly: GCA_002091835.1. Classification (NCBI taxonomy): domain Eukaryota; kingdom Metazoa; phylum Arthropoda; class Insecta; order Diptera; family Culicidae; genus Anopheles; species Anopheles maculatus. The sequence continues at coordinate 34,775 of KZ062519.1, read as the reverse complement.
ATAGCTTGCTCGCCTTATCTTTTACAACACGTAGTCCTTGCTACGGGGGTTTGGGAAGTAACCCCGGAAGCAATTCGGTTCGAGGAACGACTTCAATAAACAGAATCTGAGTTGCTCAGTAAACATGATATATACCAAAAAATGTGTCTAATTCATTTAAAGTATTGGAGTTTGTCTTTAGTAAACTTACTAAAATTTGTGTTCCTTGGGTACTTTCTTGTATTGTTTGATCAGTACTCCACTTGTTGTGCACACGAAAGTAGCTTTCGGAGCAGCAGCTTGAGATAGGCACCAACTGGCTCTTTGCAAGTCATCCATTTATTGAACGAACTTATCCAATTTATAACCTAATTTGGGCGACCGCTATCGGTCAGCATGTTTTTTTAACTTATGTATTTTTTATGAATCAATAACGCGCGTTTCTGGAACGCGACACCTTATCAGCTGGTCAGCATATCCTAACCTAGCAGCGCTTGTAGATTGTCGTCAGCGACACCACTAAAAATATATTTTTAATCTAGAGGTACAAAGGACATTCCTGACATTTGTTTTTAAACGGGAATGAAATTCTTCCTTTCATTCATCCTTTCATCCGCCATCATTCAAATAAGGAAGCTACAACACGTTTAAAGGACATACAAACAGTAGGAGAAGGGTAACAGTAGGAGATAAGGGAGTGGGGATCACACTAAGACTCCATTGGCTCGGTAAAAAAAAACAAAGATATCCCTTAGCCCGCATGTGCTCGTGAGGTAGGATAAGCCTATCGAAAAAGGACCCTTCCGGAGCACCCTTTTTCGCCAATGGATCTACCTTTTCATTGCCATGGAGACAAACAACTCAAACAACAAGCTTAAGAGCTTTAAAATTTATTTTACAAAGTAGTCTGGGCTACTTAAAGTCTTCACAGATTTAAGTGCTTCGACAGTGCGCGTAAGCTATCGGAGAATGTGAAATATTCATCTGCAGGGCAAGCCCTTAAAATTAATAATTGTGGCGAGTTCCGCTACATATATCGAGCATGGTTGGCGTAGTTGAGAAACTGCTTCGGATTCAATGTTATATACCGATGCCGTGCTCCATACTGGCCATACTTTTCCACATAAATGCTGGGAATTGTCTTCCTACGAAGCCTATCGGAAATAGACTGGATCTCCTCCCTCAACGAGGTGTCAGACTGTAAGGTGAGAACTGTCGGAGCCTGGTAAGCTGGCACGAAATATATTTGCGAATGCTAGGGTGCACCTGTAAAGAGGCAAAAGCATGATACATTTTCATGATTTTGCATGTAAAGCTATCTCATACAGTGTTTGAAGGATCTCAAAGATCAATGGGTTTGATAGTGTAGGCATCACTCCACACATCACTTGGAGCGACATCGTGTGGGTTTGTTTCAAACAGCTCAGTGCGATTCTTCCTTTATTTAATTTCCTTTCAGTTCATAAGTAATAATTCAGTTCATAAGTCTTTACATGACCATTATAATAACAATTGCAATGACGCAAACACACACCCGTTTATCGTACGTACTGATAAGAACTGAGAAAAGCTGCTTAAGTACAATTCGCTGACCGTAGTCTCACCGGAATTAACGTAAACATCATAAATCTGTAACTGCTCCTTCACCATTTTATCCAGCACATTCCAGAAAAACGATGCTGCTTTTAATGCATTTGACATCAGTTATTGTTTAACTCATGTCGCACTTCCACTTTGATCTATATTATGATCCCCCAGCAAATGAATCATTTCGCAGGAGGTATTCCTTGTTCAGCCAGTGTGCAATTAAACGAATTATCTTCCTGCTGTGAACACTCAATGATGCCTATCGTAGTGTTTTATTTTGGTGCGAAGGATACGCGATACGTGCGTAGACGACTGATCACATGAGTGTGCTAATAGTGCAAATGTATCGTGCAAAACCGAAGCGCCTATGTGACGAATGATGGCGATGAATCACTACTCCCCATGGGTACGGTTTCCTTATGTTGATAAAGCATACGCTTTGAATGAGCGACACACGCAACGTTAACACACCTGAACATACTGAGAACTCCCCCAGGTACACCAACACACACACACACACATGGTATTGGCTGCCGTAAACATTCGGTTCCTGTTGGTGTCGTATCAAATAGGAAAGTCGAGGGACCGTGATATACCACGCCGTAAAATTGATGTTGGTGTTGCATCCCACCAACGAAGATGCTACCTTGCAAATGATTAAACAACTGGTTCATTAGACATTCGTTACAACGCCACTGGCGACTAGCTTTTTAATCAGCGCCGTGACTGAATTGTTCACACTTTCGTCACACAAAAGAAAAAAAAAACCCGCGCTAAACTGTAAACGATTCGACGAGGCGTAGGCCACCGCATTAATGCTGAGAAGATGGAGGATAGAATAGCTATTTTGATACTAATTTCGTAACATCTTGTTTGAAAACTGTAACGCATTCTATAACTTCGTTTACTGTCCTGACATCTGACTTCAACTGTAGCCTCTAGTTTTGTTGATTTTTTTGATTAAGAATAAATTGATGATAATATAGCAGAGAAGTTAAAATCAAGCTTTCCAAATAGCCGGTTGAAAAAAAAACGTACAGGCAAACAAAAACAGGTTCCTCACTGCGACACTCGATCGTCATAACACTTACGTTCTTCAAATTAACCATCCTGAACCACGGGTTCGCATTTAAAATAAAAGGCTTTTCAAATTGAGCTCATGATTTTCAAGCTTCACAAGCTGACAAACAGATGGCGCAAGTTTACTTTACGTGTTTGTTAGCAGATGGCGCTAGTATCTATGCCGTTTGGTTCAAATTGATCTTCCACGTGTTTTCTATTTGTGTCCTGGTTTCAATGCTATTTCTATTACTATTTTTTTTAAAGGAAAGTTATTGGTTTACATAAAATTTATAATAAAAAGAGAATCTAAAGGACTCGCAATGAGCTTTCTGGTTACACCAAATTGAACACATTTTAAAAGCTTTGATGATTTCAATAAGTTTTTCTTTAAATCAGCAACTACATCGTTCCAGTCTTTTTAATGTTACCTAATTACTAAAATAGCGTCCCTGTAATATTGTTAATAGCAGCTTCAGTTGCTCAAGGAAGTGAGAAATGATGGTGAGAAAACCGTTCGAGGTTGTTGAGCCAAAGAAGCAGAAAAATCAGCAATTAAATCCATTGACAAACAAGTTCCCCAACAATAACGATCTTTTTCTATTGCAAAAGATAAGAAAATGAAAGACATTCTAGCCATCGACAGCCGAAAAAAACAAAACAGGGCTGATAAAACAAAGCGGCACAGCTTCATCACCTGTTTGTTATTGTAATGCTATCAAATTTCCCCCCGATAATGTGTCACCAGATCGCCGTTCAGATGACATGATTTCCGTGCTACGATGCCGATACACTTTGTGATACATGCAAAATCATTTTACACAAAACAATGAGGAAGTGAATATTTGACCCGAATGATAGCCCAAAATCACGCATAAATGAAGCCGACAGCAAAAGAGTGTGTCCGATAAGATAAGTGGGCTTTTGTGGCCATTTTTAGGCATCTGGCAATGGTTTTTTGTACGTTTTTTGGTGTATTTTTGTTCAAATTTTACAGTGCATAGCCTCTAAGAATGCACAGCACCGTGGAATTGCCCCAGTAACACACTCGAGTGCCAGTCCAAGGCCCCACTCACATCAAAAGCACTGTTTGCGGCGGAAAACTAGCTTCAACGGGCGATTATCACCTAGTCAAGCGGTGTTTATAGTGCAATGCATCACTCATTTATTGACGCTAGGGGTTTTCATCCGTTCTGATCCGTTTGTACTAGTGACAAATTGTAACCGGGGAAAAGAAAGAGCATCATTTAAGCCCCGCATTCTGTGCATAGCTAATCGTGTGTTAAAGTTAGCTAAACAAATTCTCACTCATCGTCCTGCAACGATTTGCACTGTACTGCAAGTGTTGATGACGATGACACATACGCAGCACGAGTAGCGCGTCCAGTACATACGCCGGCAGCTGATACCGCGTACCAAGACGAACGCAAGACAAGATAGGAGGAGGCTTGGTCCGCGGCACGCTAGAAGTGTAAGCGCATCGAAGACACAGACGACTAGTACTAACGGGCAGGACCAGCGACTGGTTCGAACAGTCTACGATCAGACAGGAACCTAACCGGAGGTGTGCCATCGCAGAGTGGACTCGAGTTCCAGCTCGAAGTAACCCTTTATACACTGTTACACAAACGAACTATAGTTAGTGAAGTGCACAAAATAAGGCTCTAAATACTAGACAAGAGACAAGAGAGTTCACTAAATAAATGCCGAGACCTGTAAGGTAGGTACAGGTCCCCCAAAAGCCCTTCAAAAAACTAGTTTCCATAGCCTCACAAAAAAACAATAAACCTGTTTCCATCCGGCTAGTGCACAGTGAGCTGCTGATCTTGAAGTTAAAGTCGCGTAGAAATGCATCGCAATCACAACCTGATCGCTATAGATGTGTTGATGATCAGTCGATCGTAAACGTATTTTCTCCGCAACGCGAAAACACTTCTCCAATGTCACCTTTCGGGTGGGGAATCAGGGAACAACGTACACGGACCGCTTTTGCGGAAACTATTAAAATAACTTGTACCGGATTGTGGAGCAGCAATTGTGACACATGCCCACTCCAACAAATTGGCCCTCGGCCCAGATCGAAATATTTTTTGGCAGTTGGCAGAACTACATTCCAAACCCCTTCATCCGGCTCAATCGGGCAGGCGGACGCGGTTAATTAAAGTGAGAATTTATTGAAGGGTACAACAGCAAATGAAATCGAAAATGTCTTCAGGAACGGTGTGGTTTGCGGCAAGATTTTATCGTACTTTTATCAGCCATGCCTCCGATAAGGCGAACGCCATACACATACACACGTGCTTGGTACCGACTGGATAAAAAACGACTTCGGACAGAGCCGCCGAAAGAGATCCGCTGACTGTGGATTAAGTTTTTGAGAGATGAGTTTGCCGAGATGTTTGATTATCCTGGCCAACCATCTCGTGGCCAGTGCGTGCCTAAGAGTGGAACATTCTCACAGCTTCACGTGACGCGTGTATCGCAACTAATTTACAACACGCCCAGTGTACGGACGCTATCTGGCACTAGTATTTAGGGTTTTATTACTTTCTGATTTACAACCGACGACCGACGAATGTTTGTCCGTGCCCGTGCTATATACTTTTTTTTTGCTAAACACTTTGTTTACATTTCTATCTTCCGGGAAACCAGCCGGACAATGACTCGAAAGAATCCAACCATCACTCCGAATAAAACACGAAAACGTTCATCTCTTCAAAATAGTAGATAAGTAGACAATTTCATAACGTTAACTAATATTACGGGAAGAATGGAGAATGTTGCCTGATAACACAGCCCATTAGGTACCTTTCGGTTCTTGTCCGGCCCGTCCTGTCTTAGGTTCGTTCTTTGGCCTTGGCATTCACGCATCGCATTCCGCTATCAATCGGCGGAACTGTCTTTTTGGACGCGATTTCGGGCAGAAGGCCGGTTTGTTTACAGTACGTACGACACTCGTACGCGAGACGCCACAGCCATTCTCGAACTTTCCTGCAACGAACAGAGTCAGAACCAACGGTTCTAGTAGCTTCCTTACCGTGCTCTAAGTCCCGCTGAAGGTGCGGACACTAGGAACAATTTAGAAGCGCACAATCAACGGCACATGCATGCTTCATCCGTGGTAGAATGCGCGAGAAACCAGTGCCCGATTACAGATTGGGGCGCGCTAACCTTTTGGGGAGAAAAGAGCAATGGACCGTGGAGCTGGCCAACGCGTTCGGTTTGGTGGTGATTAAGCAAACCGCGTGCACTGACGTCACTTTTGCGGGCGACACCTTCTGGAAGGAATTCCTGCCGGATTTGTGGTCAGTCTGGAAGAGATCTTCACTGAACAGGACCTGTATTGAGGGCAGAATATTGCACAGAAACAAAAAAAAAAGAAATTCTTATTTATTCTTGACCAGCTAATTATTTGTCCAATAAATTAATCGACTGATAGACCATCGCATAGATAAGATTGTACGGGTCAGCTGTAAGAAATGGAGCTTGCCAACACACGCCGGGCCTTGCATGCGGGCAGCAAACTGTCTATGAAATATGCCGACGAAAGCTATCTGATGTACTACATCCCCGGGGCGTACCAGGTCATTATCACCACACGCGAAGTTCACGTTGCTCCAGCTGTTTCGGACCCGATTCGCAGTGCGGTAATAGTACGTTTTGGATGTTGCGATTTTGATTTGGAAGCTTTACATGTGGGGATAGATGAAGAAAGCCGATAAGAAATGTTATTGCCAATTGTAAACAAACCATTCTTTTTGGAGGAGCAAAAAAGGATTTTTTGTTGTTGTGTGTTCGTAGATGTGTTCTATCATGCCTCCATCAAATGCTCAACCAACGAGTGGCGAGATTATCATCGTCTGATGGGGGGACCTTTTAAACTTCCCAGCAGCTTTTAAAATGGGGCCAGCAAACTTACCCGTAGCTCTTGCATCATTCTATCGGAGTGTATAAACAAGTTTTGTTTTGCACCGCCTACTGGGTGTCTAAAGTGATAAGAAATGTATTTGAATTTATCTGTGCGTTTCAATCGGTCGTAAACCTGCAAGTACAAGATAGGTGCTGCTGCTGCTGCTGCTGCTATCGACAAGTCAAAGTCCCAACCGGAACTGTGGAATTCCAATCCACGTCATTTTGACTTCAAGCGACCTTTGCTCTTCGCTTCTAAATATTAGCAATAACAACTAAGTTATTGCAACTTAAAATCTTGCCACCTTGTCCATCCCAGCTCATGCTTATGCATATGCAAATGCATTCCCATTCGTGACTTTCCCATACTGCCAGTAAAACGCATTCACATGCGCGTGTGTCCTGTGGCGTCTATCGCTGTAGTTTCACGAGGCAAACAAGGCTCGCACAGCGCACGTCGTGACTTGGGCCGAACCACATGGCCAGCAGCTCATTAATGCCGATTGGCGTTGATTACCGTTCATCAAATGCGCACGGTAACAATCTATTATCACCCTTTTTCACCCGCAGAGGTACTTAGGCCGTGTTTGCACAGCCCCCCCTTCCATCCCTAGCCCTACTGGCTCTCGTTTTCGCACAAACAATCTTCCTCGTGGCCACACCTCCTTACCATTTACTTGAAGGATCTTCAGGGCGCTGTGGATGGTGATTGGTGTTGCTAGCTTTGCGTACTCTTATCGGCAATAATCGCATCGAGTTCCTGCATCATCATCATCATCTTCGAGTAGTATGTTGTTTAGTTGGTTGGAATCTGTGTGCATATAAGTACCATAAACAAGATAGAGCCATGCTGTCACATGCAAATCACCGCTGCTATTTGTTTTGTTCGCCAATTCAGCATCGATTATCGATGTGGGCTGATAGCTGATAGCGCGATAACGAAACGCGAGCCTCATTTACCACCCTGGGAGGCGAGGCATGGGCAATTCTATAATTGACAGAAAGCCCCTTTCGGTCAATGGTGTCATACGATGCGTGAGCTGATGTAATCTTGCTACTTTTGTTCCTTTTGCAGCTGCTACTGATAATGGCGCACGGTGCGAAAGCCACCCAGCAACTGCAGCCCGCAGAAGATCGGGCCGATCTGTCCTCCGCAGAAGACGAACACGAACAGCTGACCGCATCGTCCAATCTGCACTACATTCAGCCCACGTTCATATCGCTAATTAGTGAAAAGCAATGGAAACCGGACGCGGTGCGGCAGAACGATGGTGCGGTGTACGGTATGAACAAAATGACCACGATCCTGACGAAGGAAGCCCACACGAACGGGGCACGGATGCAGCTGATCATGAGCATACTGGCTAATCTGACTGTGCTGTCGTCCGGCATGGGGCTGGGCTATTCAGCCATCACGCTGCATGCACTTACCAGTGAGGAGAATCCGCTGCGAATGAACTCTAGCCAGGCGTCATGGTTCGGTAAGCATATTGTGTTCTAAGTTTATATAGCAAACTGTATAATAAGCAAGACTAAAGAGCGAGGAAGCATAAGGATTTTAAGGGGGTCGATAACGAAGATGGGTCACTGGGACGTTGTAATCTTAACGGGCATTAAGAGTAAAAGAAGGCTCTGAAGCTTCCGATCATGAGAAACAAGAATAAAGTGTGATCGGTTCAAGGACTGCTAGATTCCCTTTTGAATGTAGTTCGCGAAAAAAACAGACGACAGATAAAATAGGTTAAGAGTGTCTCTTAATATCCCAGAGCTTCCAACTTGACCATTGCAGTAGTGGCAGATCTAGACTTAAGGAAGCGTGTGAAGGGAATGACTATAACTATTTGGGTCCAATGCACAACAAATCTGTCTGCACGAAAAGACCCGTTGGACTCTTGAAAGATAAGGTGCCTTGGACGACATGGCCTTCGTAAACTACGACGAGTTTAGAATAGGCCTCTTCAATTCCGAGGTCTTTCAATAGATGAACCTTAGACGACGATCCTTAGACTAGATCCTTAGACTAGATCCTTAGACTATCCTCAAGATCCTTAGACTAGAAGATCTTTTAAAATAAAACGCTTGGAAAACGAGACGTCTTAGTAAGACAGTTCTCTAAGGGCAGCTTGAAGTGCAAAATAATCAACAAACGAAGTCACAGGAAGTTTAATTTTGAAGTCGTTTGCATAATTCGAGGCATAGCCACAAGGAAGAGAAATGTAGTACAGTCGTTTACCAGTAATAAGTATAAAACGTCTTACTAAGGATTAATAATTGAGGAACTCCAGGAGAGCCTATAAAAGAGTCAGCTAGACTCGGCTCATATTTTGAATCGTTGAAGGTATTATTCATCAAGTGCATTATTAACTGTTGCTTAAAAGGGCGTAGCACTAAGTGTCTAAATCCACCAGTCAGTAAAGAATTAAAATAACAAACAACTTTCCTTACCTCACTTACAGCTTCCATCAGCTCGTTCGCGTGCCCACTCGGTGGTCTCGTTTCCGGCTACCTGCTGGACCGCATCGGTCGCAAGAAAACGCTCATGCTTATCAACGTCCTATCCATCGTGTCGTGGTCACTGATCGCCGTTTGCAGTATGACTAACTTTGATCTGATGTACACACAGATCCTAAGCGCCCGTGTCATCATAGGTAAGCTGAGACATCTTTTGTGCCCGTTTGCCGACACCCCGTTTGCTAACTATGTCCCACCTCTTGTTTACCCCCCCGCAGGCATTGTGATCGGCTTAGTAAGCGCACCGGCATCCATATACTCGGCGGAAATCGCCACACCGAAGATGCGTGGCCGACTGACCGTGCTAACGTCGCTGAGCATTGCCGTCGGCATTCTGCTCATCTACTCGATGGGTTATGTCATACCGCACGATTTCCGGCTGGTGGCCGCACTCGCTGCGGGCGTGTGTGTAGTTTCGCTGGTGTTGCTGTTCTTCATGCCCGAATCACCTGCCTGGCTGATGTCGAAGGATCGCGAAGAGGAAGCGGAACGTTCGCTCAAGAAAATCCGTGGCTATGGAGCGTACAGCCAGCGGATACCGGAGGTGGAGAAGGAACTGATGCGCATGCGGGATAACGTGATGGCACAGCGTCGTGCCGGGCAGGAAAGTTTCCTGCGGCTGCTTAAGCAACCGCAAGTCTACAAGCCGCTCGGTATCATTATTGGCTTTTTCGGATTCCAACAATTCTCCGGCATCTTCGTGATCGTTGTGTACGCGGCAAAGGTATCGTCGGAGGCAAGCGTATCGATGGATCCGTTCCTTTGCACGGTGCTGATCGGGATAACGCGCGTCGTAGCCACCATGATGGTAGCCTACATTCTGGACACGCTCGGGCGCAAACCACCGTCCATCTTTTCCGGTGTCGGTATGCTTGTGTGCATGTTCGGGCTGGCCCTGTGCAGCTACTTCCCACCGATCGAGCAACTAAAGTGGATCCCGACCGTCCTGATACTGACGTACATCTTTACCAGCACGCTCGGATTTCTTACCATGCCCTTCTCCATGTTGGCCGAGCTGTTTCCCCAGACGGTGCGCGGCCCAGCTTCAGGTGTAACCGTGTTCTTCACCTACCTGATGTCGTTCTTCACGATCAAGCTGTACCCCACGATGGTGGACTATCTCGGCAGTGCGAATGTGTTCATCATCTACGGTGCCGTATCGTTGCTAGGAGTACTGTACGTCATCTACATTGTGCCCGAAACGAAGGGCAAGTCACTGCAAGAGATCGAGGATTACTTCCGCGGCATGTCGCACGGTTCGACACCATCGCAAGAGATGGAAGAAGATGAAGTTAGCAATCTGTCCACGGAGAGTGTGTGAGCAAATGTGTGTAACAGTGCGTGTTGCAGAGCACGTTTGTTAACGCCTTGGGTACGCTAAACAATTGCGCTCCACTGCTCAGTGGACCAGCGGTACAGGTTATGGAGGACCACCGAGCAGCTCGAGTTTCTCGTACACGATTGGGTTCAATTGATGTCAATCATTTGCCCATTTGCGTCGTACGCACAGCCACTGTCCGGGTGGCGTTAGAGAAAAGCGTTGTACACCACCCGCCAAAGGAATGCGCGCTGAATTAGGTTTAATTGAAACGCGTTGTGGTTAATCTGATGCCCAAAATACACTTAACTATGGGCAGCTCGTGTGACACTGGAAGAGTGGATCACGTCAGACGTGCGTTCATTTTTGGTGTGTTGCACAAACACAGCACGATCGTTAATATTAATAATAGTCCCCCCTCCTCGTTCTGTGATCGATGATAGATCTGTGATCCGCAAGGAAAACTTAAATACCACTCCCACGTTGTATAGAAATAGTAGCTAAATGGAAGCAATGTGCCATTCTCGCAAAGCATACGTTGAATAGTTAATATAACGATAGATGACACTCGATACAAAAACAAATAAAAACCGAGTTATTAAGACGCTTAATTCTTGATTCATTCCCATGCCCTACTTACTAGGAGGTACGCACACAAAAGCCTACCAGATGAGTGATAATTACACAGCTCTCCACAGTGTGATAGCGCGCTTATTAATGCTTTATGAGCGCATTGTTTGCTCTGCCAAACGATAAGCTATCATTATCTGACAACAAAGTGCCAGCAATTCACTTAATCACTGCTGCCGATACACTGCTACTATATGATGGTAATTAAGTATTTACATTCTATTTAAACCGGTTCAATCTCCCTGTCCCAAAATATTGAATGAACCTGTATCAGACAGCACGCGGTGTCGTTTCAACTGCAAAGCTTTTAACATTTAAATCATTCACCAAATTACGCATTATTCCTGCTCACGAAGTGTGTTCGGTCTGGCTTGCTCTGGTCCACCGTTCCATAAATCCATCAAGTTCAAGGATGGTCAACAACTGATGTCAGTAAGCTAACTGTTACCCGTTAGCCGTTTGCGCCGGTCGGGCGCACAGCGTAAGCACGTGCTTAGCGCCGTTTTGAACGTTTTTTTTTTTCTGTGCGTCGCCGAGTACGATGCCGCTCCGCCGTAGACGAATTGGTCTGTTGTCACACACATTCATTCAAAAACCGCGGATCGGAGGAATCCGTTACTGATAAATGCAAAAGCTTCGCGCGTTACCGCGTTTTTGTTTGACGACGCCGCCGCCGCCGGCGTGCTTCGGGTGCTTGCCGAGCATAAGTCATGCGCGCGGTACACGCGTTCGCGCATTCGTGGAACCGCTTCGTGGGCCACCACCATTCGTGATGATAATGCGTATTTAGTCTAGCCGGATGATGGGAACCGAGTTTAGTATTCGCCGAACGCTCAACCCAAAGGAGCGCGCGCGTACAGTGTGCTGTTTGCGTTCCGTCGTGGTAACGGAACAATCGGGCGCAGATTGAGTGAAGAGTGGACCAGAAGCCGGCCAGAAAGCGCTTTGTCGTCTTTTGCGTAAGTTACGATTATCAATGCAAATGGTGCCACCACAAGCACTTTCTGTCGCTGTTTTGATAACCCAGCTCTGCTTGTTCGCGGAACCAGTGCGATGCGGACTGATGGTGTCCGAGTGAATTTCTGCCCCAACCAATAGATTAGAGCTCCCGGGCGGTGCGAGCGTGACAAGATTTATCCCCGCCAGCAAAAACAAATCGATACAGAATACGAATTTTGGGTGCGAGTAGTGCAAAATCGCGCGTATATAAAACGTCAAACGTTACGAAAACCCGAAAACATACTGCTGCAAGTGCCGTTTGACCATCGGTGGTGGGTGTTATTAATAGAAGATCCGCATTCACAGTGTCACATAAGAATTCGGCTGTTTTGGTCAAGGGTAACGCTGTCCCGTGTTGTGAACCGAGAGCAGCTTCTGCTTCCAATTTTCGCACCACTTTCGGTTGGTGGTAGTAGAGAGCACGAAATTGAAAGTGCTGTTTGTTTTGGAAACATGGATAGATTTCACTTTTAATTGTGGTGCCCGCCATGCCCTGTCCAGCGATGATGATGGATGATGTCTCGATCAGTCTTGCACTGTCTCGCATCTGTTGGTCGGTCTGGTTTTCTAGCAACCAGGGTAACCTTCTGCTGGTTGCCAGGGAAACCACACCTACAGTACCAACATCTGCTGTCAATTAATAACGTGTGCTAGAGAGAAGAAGCCGGGTGCGAGTGTGTGTTCAAAATGGATCCAAAATCAAACGACAACGCTCCATCGGTTGAGACGTGGAAGAACCTACTGAAAGCGTATCCGTTCAAGCAAGAAACCATGAACAAACTAATTGCAAACTATTTGGTCAGCGCAGGTTACAAAGAAACGGTGGAAACATTCCACCACGAATCGGGCGTCTATCCAACGGTTGATCCCTGCTGTTTAGACGTCCGTGTGCGAATAATCAAACTTATTGGTGGAGGTGCTGCTCTGGATGCTGCCTATCTAGTGGAATGTTTCTTTCCCGGATTGTTGGAAAATGATTTTGGCTTAAAATTCCAGCTACTACAGCTCCACCTGATCGAACTAATCCGAGCGGGATGTATTGAAGATGCGTTAACCTTCGCACAAACGCTGGCCGTTGAGATTGTCGAACGCCAGCAGGAAGTCACCAACGAAATCGAACGCATTTTGGCACTTTTGATCTTTGACAATCCGCAAACAAGTCCGTTCCGAAACTTGCTGGAGCAAAACCATCGGGACAGGGTAACACGCACGATCAATGAGGCAATTCTTAGGCAAGCCAACCAGGAGCTTCCATCTACACAGTTGGAGAATCTTGTTAGGATGCTGCTATGGTGCCAGGCAGAACTGCTAGATAAGGGAAGAGTTAGGTTTGTCAAAATGAAAGATATCACTTCAGCTAGGTTAGAATTGGAATAAAGGCTGGAGGAGTTGGAGCACAAAAACTAAAAGCCAACACTACACTCTTAACACGTTCAACGCATGTGTACGCATGAGTTGATTCTCATAATCATCGAACACGACCTACTAATGATAGTACTAACCAATTCTCATGTGCTAATGACGTTCGAGCATCAAATGTTCTATTTTGTGTGTGCTAGTGTTTTTTGCCGCTATAGAATTTGTTGTTATCAGCATAGACTACCAACCGGATGAGAGAAGAATAGAACGATGAGAGGAATTATTGCCTTTTTTTTGTTTTCCCCCCATTAGTTCTATTCTAGACTGCTTCTATTCAGATTCCAGTGCTATTCCGATCTAGTATATGTTTTTCCTTTTGATGTTGAATACATGTCTGGGTTTTATTGTATACAAATCCTAGGTTAAAAATATAATTTAGAACATCAAAAATGTTTAAATTTCTCTAAGAGATTAAGAATGAATTTACGATCCTTTTTTTAGGTATAGTCTGTTCTTTCCATCGCTTAAAAAAGTGTTGTCCCATGTTGAAAAAGTATCCTTTTTAGTGCCAATATACCCTTCGTCTTTTAAGTTACCAATTTCAATTCCGTTAGAGATCAGCCAGTTAGACTAAAGGGAAGGAGAAGTCTCCTATACGCAAGGATACAGAGGAATTCTGGGTGGAGATCTGTGACTTACAAAAGCTTTCAGTGATCTTCTGATGCCAATGTTCAATACGTACGATTAAATTATAGTAATTATTCTAGTCATCAGTAGTTTAAACAGTTAAAAAGATAATCCAAAGATATTGCAGATGAAATGATTACCAATGTAGTTATTAGAAGAATAAGAAAATCTTACCTAAGAACATGAGAAATCAGTAAAGTTCCGAACACAGTCGTTAGGTTGGTTAATCTAATATAAAATATTGCAAAAAGTATAGCAATTCTGGTTATATGAAGTAAGTTCTGAGCAGGATTCTTAGTAGAATGCTGTGTTCACTTCAGATTAGCTCAATAGAGGATACTCTTGTTTTTCTAGCGACTATATCCATTTTTTTTTGCAGTAGTACAATCTGTACTCAACGGAACAGCATGTACCGAGGGCATAACTGACCACCATTCCATTCACAACACAAGCACAGCAGTCTCACTTTTTTTTGAGGCCAATCAGATAATAATCGATTGAAGTATCGTTTCCTCAATGAAGGTTAACGGCGTCACACCAGCTAGAGGACAAGATAATAAGCTCTTGTCCTCTACAGCCCACACCTGTGGGGGGTTTAAAGAATCAATTCGCATCGCGGGTACAGTGTAAATAAAAAACCGCAACTTTTGCTGCTTGCGCATTAGATTGGGTCAATAGCTTTTGGAGGAGACCTTCTCTAACGGACAAACAACTCGATGTACTACCACCAGTGGACGGCGTCTAAAACCGAACCAAACATCTCGTGCAGGATTTTTGCGACAACAGACATCTGTAAATTATTAATTATCCCATAACTTTAAAAAGGTTTTCATCACACCCAGCTTTACCCACGTGATCGTAAAAGATGAAGAGAAGTTGCCTTGTTTCTTTTTATTCCTTTTTCTTCATAGGTTAGCTATAATTCACCAGTTTGGTGGAGTGAGGTTTTTGTTTGGCACCGTTTTTTTTGCCACCTGTTACAGTAAATCTTTCCCTTTAAAATTACTTTGTTTGGGTGCTTCTGCGCTCGAGCTTAAAAAAGTGAGCCGTTTTGTTTGCTTATTTCGAAATTTGTATTGTGCAGAAAATTTGTTTTACATTTCAAATTTTTCTATCACAAATAACACTTTTTCTTCCAACCATTTACCGGACCCAAATATCCGTTCCGTTCAAAACTGGTTCTGGGCCGAGCAAAAACTCTGCTGTCAAATGTACCATGACCCTCCTGCTCTCTTCACTCGCTTTGCTTGGCGTATGTTTTCAAATCCGCTAATCGTTGTTAATTTCGTTTTGTGCGCATGCTTCGTATTTGCGGCCGAGCAACCTTCCGGAACATACCCAACATACAGCAACATCTCACCACCACAAGTGCCGGGAAACGTGGGCCACTATTTGGTAAACATTTATGCTTACGGCGCGCGTGTCTGGCACGACCACATGTACCATAACTCCGGGAGCAGTCGTGTGGTGTGTTTAGGCAACGTATACCGCCAGCTGATCATTCTCGTGTGGCCAGGACGCTCATCCGCTCATAACAGTGCCCCTGTCAGTTGTTAGTCATCAGGATTACGATACAAAAATCGTGACACGAGTGTTAGCAAATTCAGTGTTAAGTTGTCCACAAATTAACAAAACAGACTGCTGTCGATAGATCTTTCTTAACGTGCTGGAACCCAGCCAAGCTTGAAACTGGAATACACTGTGGCCAGGGTGGTAAGTTTACGTTCTTTTACAACGAAACGGTCACCGCTACCCGAATGTTTACGGATATGTAAACCGCCGACGTGTGCAAAAAGAGAAAAGAGGAATACATTCGGCGGCGCCAACACGCCATTCATTGAGGTTAATTATTTTCGAAGGCAGGGCAGCGCAGCAGCAAACGCGGCAGCCTAGCAAAGAAAGGTTCTCTCGTTGGGAAATCTTAAGGGAGGGTAACGTCACGCGCCATCCAGTTATTCGGTTTCGAACACCGGTTAGAACTGGAACGTGTAGAATGGGTGAGGCAATAGGCTACAAACAAAAAAAAACGTGGTCCCTCAAGGTGCCCTAATCTCTGGTCAAACGCACACGCAAGTTTCGGGATGGTAAAGAAGGGGTCCAAAGAACAGTTTCTCTCTCTCTCTCTCTTTTCGGGGTTATGCCTAAAAAAAACGAATACCGATGGCGAACTTCCGCACAGATCGAATCGAAAAGACCTGTTTGTAAAATATATTCGCGATCTACAATCGTTTCATTTTTCCAATTGCCTGTTCCCGTTCGCATTTCGCGATCCTCCAAATTTTTAATCATGCTTTCGCTTCCAATCGTGTCGCGTTGATCGGGAATGATCAGTAAATTAAGGGAGTTCAGACTGGCAGGCAGCACCGCTCTTTTTGGGACTGATTTAGGTTCAACACAGAAAAGTAGATCACAAGTAGGCTACTCTTTTCGTATCCATAGTAAGGTACTGCCAACATGGCTCACTATGTTTTCTCTTACGTTGTAGGCTACAGAATGAGTGGAAAAGATACGGCCGAGGTGGAGGCCGCCCTTACCGAGAAGTCACCCGCTCCGAAGAGTCCAACCCATGCCGTCCTTACACAGCTAACGCGCCGGGCCGCCATCACCCAGATAGTGATGGCAGTGGTGGCCAACATTACAATCATCTCCTCCGGGATGGGTATCGGCTTTCCTTCGATTGCAATGATCGAGCTTACGAATTCCACCACCTCCGTAGTGCTGACGGAATCCAACGCAACGTGGTTCGGTAAGGGGGAAAAAAAAGCCGTTTGATTGAGAAGGAGATTTGATTTTACCAACGCGTGCTTACCGTTTTCTTTTTGTCTGGATCTTTCTCGCTAGCATCCATCACATCGATAATGTGCCCGTTCGGTGGACTGCTGTCCGGCTATCTGCTGGATAAGGTCGGGCGTAAGAAAACGCTCTACTTTATCAACATCATATCGATCGTTTCCTGGGCAATCATGTCTTTCGCGAGCCGCACCGATAGCACCACGCTCTTCGTCCAGCTAATCGTGGCGCGTATAATAATAGGTACGTCACCGCAACCTCTCACCTGTGCTGTGTGTGCCTAGGGGATTCGTTTATCTATTTCGCAGTACGCAGTACCAACTTGTCTTACCCGTGTATAAGCGAATGGCCATCATTTGTTACCCTTTTTTTTCTATCTCTCTCTCTTCGTTTCAATGTCGTCCGTTCGAACAGGCATTGCGATAGGCTTATCTAGCACTCCGGCATCGGTATACGCGGCCGAGGTGGCCCATCCAAATCTTCGCGGGCGCCTAACGCTGCTGACCGCCTTCTGTACCGCCATCGGTATGCTTAGTATCTACACGCTCGGCTATGTGTTCAAGGTATGGGCTTATCAGGATCGATTCGAAGACACGAGCCATCATCAGCTGGTCTCTCTCGCAGCAAACTCGAGGCTCTCGTATTGTTTACTAATCAGCGTTCACTTTCTCAAATGCAGAATGACTGGCGGTTCGTGTGTATGATCTGCGGCGTGTTTACCGTCGTATCGCTGTTGACGGTGATACCGCTGCCCGAATCACCCAGCTGGCTGGTGAGCAAGAAGCGCATGCCCAAAGCGGAACGATGCCTGAAGGTGGTGCGCGCCATCAAGGAGGACGATCATCCCGAGATTCGGGCCGAGCTGGATGCGTTGGCAGACAATATTGCACGATTCCGCTCGTCGCAGGATGGCAAAAATTCGAAGCTTGACCAGTTGAAGAAACCAGAAGTTTACAAACCGCTTGCCATCATGTGCACGTTCTTCTTCTTCCAACAGTTTACCGGTATCTTCGTAATTATCGTGTACGCCGCTAGCTTCTCGATCGAGGCCGGTGTTGCGATCGATCCGTTCCTGAGCGCTGTGTTTGTGGGACTGACGCGCGTCGTTACAACGGTGCTGATGTCATTCATATCCGATAAGTTTGGGCGTCGTCCACCGGCACTGTTTTCCGGCTTCGGTATGGCTACCTGTATGTTCGGTTTAGCCATCTGTGCCATCCATCCGGTGAGGGGCACATCTCTTGCCTGGATCCCGACCGTACTGCTGGTTGCATTTATCTTTACGGCCACGCTCGGCTTCCTGACGCTCCCGTTCTCGATGAATGCGGAAGTCTACCCGACCAAGATTCGTGGTTTCGCGTCCGGTTTGACCATCTTTTTCGGGTACACCATGTCGTTCATTATTCTTAAAATATATCCCTCAATGGTGGAGAGCATTGGAAACTCGAACGTTTTCATCCTGTTCGGCTGCCTCTCGATGCTCGGCATCGTGTTCGTGTACTTCTTCCTGCCCGAAACGAAGGGCCGCACGCTGGAAGACATAGAAAATCATTTCCGTGGCAAAAAGTCCTCCGACGTACCGGAGGTCGAAATGAAAACAATGCTAAAAGCCAACGAAGCAGCACAACGCGATTGATGCCACCAATACGAACACGAAGGCAAACCAACCACCAGACCAACGAATTAAAAATGAACAACTCAATGGAACCATGAACTGTGATAAGGCACCGGTACATTAAAGATGATGTGCGCGATTTGTTTTTCGTTTTAAACTGTTTTTTTGTTAGCACAGAACGCGTTTCACTTATGAAGCTACTTAAGCTACTGGTAGCATGCAACGACGATGACGTTGAAAAGAACAGAGGTAGAGAGAGAGAAATAGGAGGGGCCCGGGAAAATCTACACGAGACCACATCACACGCACTGCCTGCAAAACTTAAATACCACAATTCTAAAGACGACAGGTTTATTAGTCATGTCAAGTAAAGTGACTTGAAAATGAGAAAACAAAATGGGAAACGACTTTGCTAATAAGAGACACGAATCTATCACTACACTAGTTGTTTTTTTTTTCATTTTTAGCCTTCCCGAATGATAATTATCACATGCACTTACTTGTCTTGGGCCGGCGGCAACAGTTCTCGATGCCAGTCTGCCATCCCTATTTCTCGGTTACGTCTCCTCTGTCCATGTGGGCAGTCTAAAAGGACTTTACGGGCTTGGTCGTCCGTTGGTCGTCGCTACAAGATCCTGTCCCAAATTTTTTTACCGCCTGTTTGCTACAGATTTCGCCGAAAGCTACCATCTACACAACTTATGTTGTTGTGGAAGGAAAATCCATCATCCATACATTTCCCCTCTCTAAGACATAGCGGGAGCTGTCCGGGCAGACATCGTAATGGTGTTCAAGGTCGGCAGAATACGATGGGCATGTCTATGATGTCATTGTCAATGTGCTCTACGAAGATGTTGGCGATGTTTCTATTTCCGGTGTCGGAAAAGTAAGCGAAAGTGTCGAAACGCATTTCTTGTGCTAGGACGATAGAACCGTGCATGTGCTTGGCTGTAAACACAAAATGATGTTAAATGATATATTTCCTACAAATTTGGGAAAGAAGACTTATAGTATACTTTATACTAGCATTAATACAACTGAAAAACCCCTTTAAAGGAAATATATTGCAAATTAAGAAACTGATAAAATTTAAATTTGAACTTACATGAGAAGAAATGAGAGCTTTGTAATTTTGATGTTAAAAACCTGTTTATTGATCCTTCAGTTTCTAGAACTATTGGACGAAAAGTATAATTAATCGGAAAAAGAAATTCACAATGATAATAGTAATCCCATAAAACGGATCTACGATGAACGAAGTGAGACGAAAGCAAAATAAACAGTCACCGAGTGTACAAAGCCTGTATAAAGGACCGGCAGCTTAGGCCACACGCCCCTCCGTATGAAGATACCGACCGAACTACTTTTCCTCACACCACTCATTCTCCTTGCGCACTTGTTCCTCCTCGGCCGGCGTGAAGTCGTTCTTGATGTTGAACGTCTTGCGAATCTCTTCCGGGGTTTTGCCCTTGATCATGTTCGCAACCGTCTTGCACGTCACATCCAGCAGGCCCTTAATGTCCAAATAGTTCGCCGCCAGGATCAGCTCGAACAGTGTGCCCTGGTCCACCTTCAGGAAATCGGCATCCCACGAACTGATGTCATCGGTGCGCTTTTCTTTACTATCGTCATCTTCCACCGGGATCGGATCATCCTTGTGGAAGGTGGCCCATTGTAGCACTTTCCGCAAGATGGCCGAGTTTACATTTGGCAGCGGCACGACCTCATCGTCACCCTCATCCATACCCAAATCTTCCAGCATCGTTTTGATGGTTCCGGAACATTTTGCGATCTGCACATCGGTGTCGAAAATTTCACCGTCCGACGATTGTAGTCTGATGGTAGGCATTGTGAGTATGTGTGTGTGTGTTGGTGTGAATATCGATTCCTAGGAAGCACTCTAAAAATACATAAAGAGCGAAAAACAAGGAAATGTTAGCAACCCGTTTTGGCACTCGGAAAATAAACTTTTTTGTGCTGCTTCGATCGCTACTGAATCGATCTATCAAACTTGTAGCAGATAATCTATAGGAGATGATCAGAAATGGCCAAATACTTACCAAGACACAGATTTTATAGAAGCTATTTTTTCGTGTTTATCCCGAGGTGCTCGAAGAAACCAAATGAAACATCAAACACCACACAGAGCAGGTTGGATCACGTACGTTGCGAACAGCCATGGTAATGTCATTTTTGACAGCTAAAGGGCGGAATTTTAAACCGGCTGTTATTCGTACCGGTAGTGGATAATAATACGTAAATGTACCATTCTATTTCACGCTTTTGAGAACTAACAAACAGAAACGCTGATATTGGCGTATATCCATAATATAAGTATATAATATTAAGCTTAGCTATATAGCTATACCAGAGCTTTATTCAAATACCAATTTTTTAAAATAGATACAGCAAGATGCAAGGATAAACTCATTTTTTTCAACGAGGAAGAAAAAACAAACAGCTTTACGAAATATTTCGAAGGCAAACACTACATAATGATTCATTTAAAATATCACAGTCGTAAACAAGAACTTCCCATATGAGACGGTACAAACCAGACGCCGGAATATTCGAAACAGATCATCGCAAAAAATGTTAGCGGCAGTTTTGTATCTTATCTGGTTGAAGTCATTTAGAAGTGGAATATTTTTCCACTGGCCCTTCTTCCCTGCTGTATGAAGCGGTTAGCAATATTGGCAGAGGATACAACGCGGAACGTGCCATGCTCGCTGTCGTCCATAATTTCTAACTATAGCGCATGTAGACACACGGTTTCGGATTTTTTAATTTCGTTCAAATCACCCACCAGGAAGATCATTACGGAAGCATAGTGAATGGGGAATAAACGTTAAAAAGAAAGGGAGAGAGAAAGAGAAAGAGAGAAAGGATTATGATAGCGCCAAGAGTTAGATGAATACAGTAGAAAAAATAGCAAGTATTATTAATCAATGGTTTATCATTTAATATCATTATATTTAATGCACATGTTTTGCGTCTCTTGCTCACACGGAGCTAACTAAACGAACTTCGGTAGATCACACAAATCATGACTGACATATTGTTCCTATAGCGTCTAACTAGCACCTTTGTTATCTTGTCTTAACTGCGTCGAACTGATCACCAAAGTTTTAACTGAATCTGCAACTAACAAGGATTATCCCCACTACAAGTTTCAAACGCAACACCCAGTAGTAGTACCTCCAATATTCTTCATATGCTTTACCCTAACTTGCTCTCTCTAGATCGCTTTGGATAAGACATTGCGGAGCGCTTTGCTAAGCAGATCTATCTTTCTTTAATTTACTTGATCGTCTTTTTTACTGTTAGTAGTTCACTTCTCTTCTCAGCCCGCACCGGCATTGGTTTACCGAATCTTTTGACACATTCGGAACGCTTTTACTAGGTCTTATGCGCCGTACAACCAAACATTAAAATACATATAGTTCGCACTGTAAGTACAAAGAACGAATTTACTAGCCAAAGCACGCTATCTTTTTGTATCTGATTAATGACAAATCACAGGAGGGGTTTACATCTTTCGCATGTAATCGGTTTTACTGCCGGTGTTGGGTAACTCATTCAACATAAAAAAATGAAACAAAACATCTACAAAATAAAAATTGTAGAAAGAAACTAATAAACCAACGAATTTATGCATGATCGAAGATTGAACAGATAAGTATTGTTTAATAACATATAAATCGATCTCAGTGGAGTGAACAGAGAGCAGAGCATTGAAGAGTACGCTTATTATGTAAATATTTTGCTAAAAAAAACAGACGTTAAATTAGCTCATGGAAGATTTTTTTTCAACGAATGCAAATATACGGTGAATCTTTCACTATTGTAACAGGAACTGAAGAAAACAAATATTATTTATTTCATTCACAATGAAGCACCAATTCTGAAGGGCACACTCACACACACACGGAGTGCTTCAACAATTATTGTCCATAGCTTTGGGACCCGGTTTTGTCACCAAGTAAAACCTATACCTAACATATGATAACCAACACTGTTGTCTGTTCAGCAACAAATCCACCCAATACCCTTACCATTGATTTATAAAATAATGCATTAAAAAACTAAATAACAGGAGAGGGGTAAACCGATCATGAACTTACAAATTACTAAACTAAATAATACCAAGGAAACATATGGCAAACCATTTTGGGGGTAATGCTGCAAATTTTGGTAGAGCACATACACTGTTGCACTTCGTTTCTACACAGTTTTCTTGACTTTGCTTTCACACGATAAGCAAATCAGGACAAGAAAACAGCAGGACACCGGTCAGCTTAAATAGTACGTTTCTGCTTCATGAACACCGGCCGTACACACGAGTCAAATATAACAAGAAAAAAACAAACGAAACGAAAAAAAAACGGAATAAAATTATGCCAATTACAATCTAAAAACATCTTATAGTGAAACAAAAAACATGCGAAAACATGAAAAAACAACAATTAAAGATGTTAAGAAAATTTTGTACAAAAGAACCGCTTAGTACTCCACTCACACCGGAATTAGCTTGAGTTGGTTTGGTTTTCAGGTCATTCATTACATAAAATTTGTTCCCAAACTACTTAGTATGTTGATCGCATCGTTAGCTTCATGCGCGGCATCGGACCGTTGCTGTCGTTGCCGGAGTTGAGTAGCAATTGTATCAGTGTGTTTGTTTCGTGTGTGGAATTGGTAGTCGAACCAGTTCGCCAAACTCCAGGACGAATGGGCCAAGTGAAAGGTTTTGTTGGAGCAGTAGTAGTAGTAGTAGTAATAGTGGTGGTGTTGTAGTAGAAGCGGTCGGTGGTATTTGTTGTCGGTAGTAAAAGGAGTAAGCAGAAGGATAAGGGTGATCGGGGCGTCAAAAGGGTACATTGCGATAGAATAGCGCAGGAAACGCGCGCGCCACACATACATAATCAAGTCACACACGAGTAGTTGGAGAGTTGGGATTAGAGTCGTAGGGACGATAACGAAGGAAACGCATGCATGCAAAAAATAGGGGATACATATTAAGATCACAATTCACGTTACACGGTTATCAGTAAAACTAAGGTACGCAATATAACCTTATCGTTAACAATCATTAACAACTACATGTGACTGTGACGTCAAGTGTCGCTTTCAATCGACGAATTTCCATTCATTCTGCTGCTACTGCTGGGATGCAAAAAAACATGAATTGGTTTGGGTAGATCGCTTGGACTCAGGGCCTAAAGAATTTAATGTTTGTGAATTAAGAAGTGAAATGTCAGGATTCCATCGGTTATAGGATGGAAAACCTATTGGAATGAAAACATGTACTTTTAAATCGTTGATAGTTTGTAAACAATAAATGTTATACCAATTCACGCCAGCGGTGCCTATTATGCATGCAGTTATACCGTCGTCGAATGGAAATTTGTTGAATGGAAGCGTTATTTGCCGCCTGTGTGTCGGCCTACGCTGTTACGCTTAATTTAATTAAATGTGTGTATGTGTGTTTACTACCCTCACCTTAAATAATTGTCAAAATTCAATCAATATACCCTACATACCGGCCACTATGTTTTAAACTGGCAAAAACTCACTATCATCAATACAATTTTTAAAACGTCCAGTCTTTACAATTTTGGGACAAACAACAGGTGCTGGTAGCAAGCCACCAACCAGGACGCACGCTACACACTTCTGTTAAGAATATTCGTTTGTTAAGAATGCTTTAGCAGCTCGTTTATATCCGCACCTACGGCAAACAGCACCGTGTTGACTAGACAAAGATAAAACACCACCAATTTGATAGTACATATCGATAAATACCTCTAACAAATCCAGAGACACGCTAACACACTCACGCTCACGCGGTAATGGTACGCGGAAGCGAGGCACGCATTTTTTTTTGACGATCTGCTCGTCCTTCTTTGGACGCTTACCTTACATATTTAATACATCCTGTATAATGTGTCTGTGTGAGTTGTGTACAAGTTAGTAGTAGTACGGATTATTTCATGCATTTTCGTTTACGTGCGAATTGCGTTTAGAAGGTTTAGAACTAAAACCATACCGCTAGACCCGAATATCATACAACTGTTAGCTTGCAATTGTTCCCTCACTAGTGTATGTGTCTTTTACTTTTCAAGCTCATCTCGCTTAACTTGCTACACGCCTACATTTTAGTCGCGATTTTTATAGCTTGCAAATATCGTGCTGCGATCGTCCGAAACGAGCCGTATACTTACGCGATTGATTGAGTTCCGGCGGCCACTACCATCGGTGGGACCTCCGCGCGAGGCACGATCATCGTCATCGA
The DNA here is from genome assembly GCA_002091835.1 of Anopheles maculatus. NCBI lineage: Eukaryota > Metazoa > Arthropoda > Insecta > Diptera > Culicidae > Anopheles > Anopheles maculatus. Next base: position 10,040 of record KZ062519.1, on the reverse strand, counting down.
TGCACAGATCGGAATCGGAATCCGAACGACGCGTTGGGCCATCCTACGGTAACGAAAAATATTTACAATTCAATATGCATTTTGCATGATTTTGTTTATATTCCTTAACGCTTACCTGCGTCAGCTGCTCGGTGGTGGTGAGTAAACGAGCCAACGGGCTCAAACATACCGGTAACGTTTCTAGCAATGTTGGCCTCGAATGGGTTAATAGTGGTTTCATATACCTGAAAAGTGGAGCAACATGGAAAAACAGTTCATCATTTGGACAGCTCTAGCAGTTAAACTCTACGCTTCTTACCTTGTATCGAAATTTCCCCACAGTCGTGCTAAAACAGCCTTTTCGTGCCCTCTTCGTGTACCGCCCGGAGTGGTGGCACCCTCACTATCCGGATTTTCCAAATCCTTAACGTGGAAAATGAAACAAGATACCGTTATGGCATGAAGCTACCCGAGAATTGTGTCATACAGTAACTCTCCATAGCGAAAGAACTAAACAACTTTAACGATACCGAACAAAAGCTTGAGGCTAGGTGTGAGGGAAAGGTAGCAAATCACAAAGGAAGGTGATACCCTTAACGCTAGTGATTAATGATGACGGTTTCAATAGTATTAGCATGATTCTGTTTTGTTCTTGACACCACTTTAAGCTCACAGTCTAACAGCTCAACCAAATCATGAGACTAGTTAAAACTTTGTTGTTAACGAATGCATTAAAAAAAGTAGACTGAATTTCACGATGTTGAATTCGATGGCTCTAGACACTTCTTGACTACTATATACAGTGCCATTTTATATACGCCTGACATTTATTAATTTCCCACTTCTACAGTGTTGTGTGACCATACAAAGCAGCAGAGCTGTGGATCGATCAAGAGAGATCAGAGATATCCTAGACTCAAGCAAATCCGAAATAAGTCTACTTTTGGGTGCATTTATTCAAAGGAAAAAGTAAAGAAAATCCTTTCTAAACTACTCAACTAAATAATACACTAAAATAAAAACAAAAACTTGCCAAATCCCAATGTACTAAGGAGTAAAGAAAATGAGAATTTGCAATTGCCTCTTACCAAAGAGCTTGCTCGCCTATTCACTTGGAGCTGACTGAGATTTAAACCAACGTCGATCGACTTTTGAAACGAATTGTGACGAATTCGCGATAAGCAACAATAAAAACATTATCATGGATTAGTTTTCGGGGAATGGGTGCGTATAAAATGGACAATATAAAGATGAAACGGGGGGGCGTTTGTGCGTTCTAAACAATTTATATATGAATGATTTCTTCGGGAATATAAGTCTCTTTAAGTCAATAACGTTCTAAACGTGCTACGATCATAAAAATCTACAGTACGTCAAATTCAATGTGGGACACATATGTACCTCTTGTTCTCAAATATTTGTTTTCACTAATTTTTGGCAGAATCGAAGTTCCTCTTCCTCCCCAGTCTTTAAAAAATTATGTTTCGTTGTGTTAGTTTAAGACCATTATGCTTTGTTTTGTGAATCCTAGGAATTTGCTTATACAGGGTGTTCGAGATAAATTTGACAGTTACATTTTTGTTTATAACTCGTGATTGAATTGGCATAGGAAAACAAGCAATACGTCATTCGACAGCTAAAAGTGTACGGAACAAGCAGCGAAAACATCCCGTGATAAAAAAATGCCAAAAAAGAGTACATTGTGGAAGCGGATCACATGCATCATGATGATCCGCGCCGAACGCGACAACCGCGACATCATGCAGTGCGTGCAGTGTTCGCTGAATACGGTGAAGGCGATCCAGAGTGTGCTGGGAGAAAACAGCGACGACGACGAAGCGGTGGCAGCACAAAAACCACATTCTCAGCGGCGGGATTGCGTGCGGACCGACGCTTTCCTGGCTGACCTCCAGGCGCGCGTAATGGAAAATCCGGGGATCGGAATTCGGCCGTTGGCACGTGAGATGGGGGTATTGGGGGGATGGGGGATCACGAGAGTGGCCAACGGCAGACCGTACGTGTTCCAGCAGGATTCCGCTCCGTGCCATACAGCCTCCAAAACGATAAAGTGGTTGGCGGCCAATTTCAACGACTTCACCGCGCCGAATGTGTGGCCTCCCAGCTCCCCAGATCTTAATCCAATGGATTATTTCGTGTGGGGCGCAGTGGAACGGGACACCAACACAACCTCCAGCAACACCAAGGCGGAGCTGATGTCGAAAATCAGGTCCGCTTTCGCGGCCCTACCTCGCGAAACTGTCGCCAGGAGTTCCGGAGACGGGTGGAGGCCGTAATAGAAGCCGAGGGCGGACATTTTGAATAAAATGAATAAAATACATGGTAAGCTACTATTTCTAAAACAAAAGAAATTTCCCCGATGATTAATTTTGTCATAAAAAAAATTTGTCTTTCTCCGTAGGTAACTGTCAAATTTATCTCGAACACCCTGTATGTTCAGGAAAAAATGCAAATAATTGTAAGTGTTCGTACGTAGTTAAGTTTTTGGCAAAAAATATTTGTTCCTCACATTATGCCTAGTAAATTAAGATTAATTCAAAAATATTAGCCAAGCCGAAGAGTGGAGGGAGGTTGGTGTACAGAAGGCGTGCATTTAATGAAGGAAAATGGTAAAGTTTCAAAGTGGCCCACATTGACTTTGAGGAACTGAACATCCCACAGCATATGGTGACATGAAGCATGACACTAGCTAAGCAACGCTTAATCGATAATGATACAAGGAAAGTTTAAAGAAAGCTATGAAACCATGGAAACTGTATGGCCTTGCCAGCTTTTGGACGAAAACGCTCCCTAGCAGATACAACTTAGCTGGCATGAATGCGACACGGGTAGATCGGATCGATTAATGGACCATACAACACACACACACTCATACAGTGATACAAAACACAGTAACGACGGGAAGGAGGCATGCAATATTAGATCAGCCATCATACTGCACTACACAATGATCAAACATTAAACCAAAGTCTCTAATGCCATAGTGGGCATGCTGTTTGTTTTTGTTACGAATCGAACATACCCCAGCTGTGTTCTCCATCGAATTGTACACCTTTTTTTTCGTTATGTTGCCGTGAGAACAGTGCGCCAGGTGTACGTTTTTTTGTTCGTGAAAATAGCACGGATTTAGAATTGGAAGTACAAGAATTGTTGGAATTATGGTTAAAAGAAACAATTAAATGACGATTAGCGCGGCGTTTTTTTATTTTTGAGTTTTGAAAAAGGCAATCCACTACAAAACAACAAATTAAATGCTCAATAATGTGTGTCATTTCACCGGACAGCTGTTCCGGCGTTACACCACGGTGCAACAATGAAGTGCATCGGGGAAAAATACGATAAACATAAAAAACAAACAGTTTTACTCACGCTTCGGACGCCTTGATAGGGCAATACCTCCGTTTCATCATCGACACCAACACTGAAAGCAATAACGCACGGAAGCTAATAAGTATCGTTCCGGAAAGTTAACCTTCAACTAAATGACTTACGGTATATTTAACCAGTTTAGCAGAAAGTTGGCTGCCCCGCCCTGGATGATGACGGTGGTAATGACAATTAACGACGTAGTCGTTAACATTGCCTGTCTTGCGTCGGACACCGTGTTACGAATCGCTAGTGCGAAAGACATTGCACCACGCAATCCTACAAAAAGTAATCGCGAAAAACGATTTGCAGTTTTCTTTTAACGGGGGAAAAACCAGGAAAAGAAAGCGCTTTTTACCTGCAAAGAACAACATGTGCTGAAAGTTCCACGAAATCTTTGGCTTTCTAGCAATGTTTAGCAGAGCTGAGAGGGGATAAATATTTACAGCACGCCCGATAGCAGCACACATCTGTAAGGGAAGGTTAATTAACACATAAAATTAGCAGTTATGAAAAGTACCACTCCAAACAGAAACTTACAAATCCGGTAAAAATGAACAGCGGATCAAAGTGATGCTTGGGGAAGGTAAACATCGATACACCGATGTACGAGAAGATAAAGTTTTCCGCAAGAAAATTAAGCAGCTCAAATATTTGCTTCGTTCGTGTCCGGGAGTCATCCGATAGGTTGTTGTACGTGTAATGTGCCTGACAGATGCCGCAAAACAGTACCGCAACAACTCCTGCAAACGGGAACGTAAACAGTATAATAAATCATCTTTACGAATGCAAGAATATTCACAGTTTCTCTTAAACTTACCCGTCAACTCAGCCGCTTCAGCAATTAAAAACGTACTATAGGACATCAGAACGAACAGGGCCGATTCCAGCAGCGGAAAGTCACGTATCCTCGTAAACTTTGTCATCATGGCCGTAACGCAACCCATCGATGCACCGATCAGTAACGAAAAGGCAAACACGCTGAAGAAATCGCCCAGCGAACGTAGAAACGCGTGTCCTTCGAATTCGCCATTGCTCGAATAATGTTCACCGTAGTTTTGGATTGCACTTGAAAAACGAAATCAACAGTCGTCAAGAGTCGTTTGAGCTGAACCATAAAGTAGCATTACTTACCCACTAAGAACGATCGCAACGGCATCGTTTAGCACACTTTCGCCAAACACAAGCGCATACAGATTAACGTCCACATGCATATCGCTAAAGATTGCCAAAATGGTAAGCGGATCGGTAGGGGAAATAAGTGCCCCAAAGTAGAGCGTATCCAAAAATGTAAAGCTCGACTTTAGCTTTGGCATCAACTGGACGAATCCGTACATAAGGGCGCCAATCAAAAACGCCGACAGGGTCGTACCGATGATGGCAAACATTAAAATAGCTCCAAGGTTGCGGAAGAAATATTTCTAAAACCAGACAAAACAAATTCAATAAACTTGAGTAAAATCCACAAGGAATAATAATCATTTTACCCGCTTTAAGCTGTAACCGGCATGAAATATGATCGGTGGTAGGATGATGTTAAAAAAGATTTCCGGATCAAATGTCGCCTTCAAATCGATCTCGTTCTCTTCCACATTGCCGATCTCGCCGCGAAAGCTGTACGTGTACGTTTTGTTCGCCTTCACCGGTTGATCGGAACCGTGGGGCAAATTTCCCGGAAACTTGAGCCATAGTGTGTCCGGTGGGAGGCTTTGGTTGAACTTTGCGTCCGGTTCTGCTTCCACGGAAACGTGGATGATTGGTGTGGTGGTTCCTGCATAGCGGATAATAGCACCAACGATGAGGCCTGGTTGAAGGGAGAGAATTGGACAGAAAAAAAAAACAAACCGAATGATGAATTGTGTGCTATGGTTCTCTAGAGCTTCTGAAGCATAAAAGTCACAGCGCGTCTGTGTAGGTTGTTTTTTTTGCTTTATTACAACAGCCGGTAAAGCATCACTGTGCAGTGGTGATGCAAAAGTAAATATAGCAAGTACATAATAAACACAGCGGGGACGACGACGGATGGACGACATAAATCACACAGCCATACAAACTGCCGTTGCGCAAACGGCATTAGTCATACGAACTGCTGCTCTTCGACGTCCTTCTCCTGCTATCATCAATGTAAAATGATCCGTTCGAACGTGTACCATATGGGAGGCGATAGTTGACGACACAGTCGTACTATTGATTACAAACCGCGTTAATATTCGAATAATCCGATTTTCGGACGGTCTCACTTTCCGCCTCCATGAACCTTCCGGTTTGTTTTGATAAGTGAAGCGCATTTTTCATGCGCTAACCAAAAAAAAAAACGGAAAATGACCACTTTTTTCACCACTTCCCCACTTACCGTATATAACGGCCAGCCCTGTTTCGTGCAGCCAGGAAACGCGCCGATGTTTAAATAACCATATCGTTAGCACCGTTAACGTTAGCAGGAAGGTGTAAAGCAACAGATTGAGCGAATCGATCTGGTGGATTTTGTTCGCCTTCGCATCGAGCTCGATATCGGTCGATTCGGCCGTGACCGCCGTATTGAGTAGGCACCATTGGGCTAGCACTATCAGCACCACAACCGGAAGGAACCGATAACGGGATCGATGAGTATGTTGTGATTTCACACGCCGCTTAAACATTGTCGCAGCTTTTGGCTGTACCGTTCGTGCCGGATCCGGGATCTGTCGGGATCCCCGCGGGTCGGAGAAGCCTGACTACTACTACCACTGCAAGTAGCTATCACGTCTTCGAGTTCGCAGAAAACGGTACCGAACTACTACTGCGATTCGTTCGACGACGGGGAATTTATCAGTCGTTCGCGGGTCGATTGTGAGGGTGTCGCTTTCTTTATCGCAAAACTACAAGTATGGGGGAAGAATCCCCGTAGCTATAAAACTAACTCCTTTGCCTCACTGCACTGCACGTCTTTGTTATTCCGTTGTGCGCTGCTTCCACTTCGTTTTGTTGATTAGAAATTGATAATTTTTTTTGCATTGTTATGACAGCGCGCTGTCCTTTTTGACAGCAAACCTATGGCTGCTCGAACTGCTCGACGATGATGGTGCGAGTTTCGTGCAGTTGCACACTGGACGAATCGGTCAACTTTGGGTGGTCAGCAAATTTCCATACAAAATAAAATCAGTGTGACCAACACTACTCGCTCAGGTGTATGCGCGTTGGTGAAACAGCTTTCTAGTTGATATGCAATTGATTCGTCGGAAAAGTGATTAGTAAAGTTTATGTGTTCATAATTATGTACTTCATGGTGACCTCCACTCCAAGCCATACGAAAGTGCATTCTCTCGGAAGAACTCAAAGGTATTTTTTTATTCACCTTTATGCTGTGCTTTTGACTATTGTACAGAGCTTCTATACGCGAAACAACCATACTACATAAACAATAAGTGGAACATATTTATTTAACGATTGCTCTCGGTTGTTTCATTCGCTACATCAACATTATCACGATGAACAATTAAAGAAAAGTGCAATTCACTTCCTGTAAACGTATGCCAAGCTTGTGGTTGCTTGAACATGTGTTGAGTATACACGGATACGGTTTGGAGAGATCGACAATGATTCGTAGTGAATTTGATTGTCTTAAACATGGCTACAACATATCCGTTTGCCTTGGTCTGCCAACAACAACAGCTGAGTCTATCGATTTCGTTACTATCCTCCGCCGGACGATTGGCCCGTAGGTGGAAGGTTAGCACTTAGCCGTTTTCTCTGCGTTGATGCCATCGACGGTGTGGGAGGTTTAGCAGCCTAAAAAAGGAATTTAAAAATTAGTTAAAAAACACACACAGCTGCAGAATTTACCAACTTACTCTAGCTAAATGCGGTGTGCTAGCAGAAACTGGCCGTTGCGGTGGCACAGCTGCCGATGTAGGACCGTTGCCGAGCGTCTGGATAGCGACCGGACGTTGAATTTCGCGATCTATAGCTTCGGCACTGTTTGTGCGCGAGGAAGATCCGGCCCGACGGAACATGCCGGAAAGTTTTCCCTTGAGATTGGTTTTGCTCGATCGGATGTCGCCAGCCAGACTGAGATCGGAATCTGATCCTTGGTGCTGTGATGGGAAAGGAAATAATTAGCTCTTAGTATCGTGCGCAATTCTGTTCCTCAAATGAAACACTTACAGAATAGTCGCTTTCGGTTCCTTTGCTTCGGGTGAGACTTAAGCTGCGCAGTTTACCCATTAGGCCGCGCTTTTTCTTTCGCATGCGAGGCATATCACTTTGGGTCGAACCCGTCGACAGGCGCGAATCAAGGCTGGAATCACGGCGCATCATGCCGTAGTCGGAGTCGATCGATTGCAGCGACGACATACTATCATCACCTTCTCTCCAGATAAGCTAAAAAGGGGTGCAAAAATCGAATATAACGATCAGAGGCGGATGAAAACTCGCAACGAGTCGATCTTCGGTTTGCTTACCCCCTGCTGTTCAGCCTGCATCGATTGATCCAACGAAAGACTCTTTCTGTGCAGGCTGCCACCGTTTCGATTCACCCTGAGCACCGGCCGTCCTGGTGAATTATCGTGCATCGCATCGTTTTCTTGCGATGCAGCCCTGTAAGGAGAAGAATGTAAAGTTGTTGCAACAAAATGTGTTGGAGGGGAAATGGAGGGAATGCACGGGAATCCTTACCGTCGCATTCCACCGCGACGTGCTCGTTCTCTGTCTTTTTCCTCGTCGCACATACGCTGGTAGCGTCTCAGATCTTCGGATGCATCGGCCAGCCTAGCTAATACTGTAGAAATCGACTGCTGTGGCTGTGCTGTGGCTCCCGGTCCCGGCGATGGACTCTTGTGACGCATGGGCGGTGTTGGAATGGGTGCATTAGCTGCGATGGTCTGTGAAGTAAGAAATAGATTGAAGTCCACGACGAGCTTCCAACTATCCGATTTGATCACTACCTTTCCAGTGCTTGTCGTGTGGGAATCCTTGGGAGCAGCCTTCTGCAGTTCCGGTGCGAGCTTCACCAGCTCGTCAACCGTTTGCAGCAGCGCTCCTATCCGTCGGTCACCCTCCGCTTCCAGCCTCTTTCGTGTGGCATCGGCTCGCTCACGTTCGTAACGATCGCGATCGCGTCGCAGCTTTTCGTTTGCCGTCCGCAACTTCGCGTGAGCATCGCGCAGCTCCAACAGATCGCTCTGCAATTCTGTCACCTTTCGGCGACCTTCCTCTATCTCTTCCTCGGTTGTCTTTTTGATTTGTTCGATCTTGCGCTTCGATTCGAGCTTCTCCTTGTCCCGCTCGCGCTCCACCTCGTACAGCGTTTGGCGCAGATCGCGTGCCAGTGTCGACGTTTCCTGCACTAACCGTTGCAGCTCCTCGCGCTCCTTCTGCCAGGATAGCTCGAGCCGTGTCTTGGTGCCGGGCACCTTGGACTTGCCGCTGCCCATAATTTTCTCCTCTTCCAGCTCGTTGATCTTCGATTGCATTTCCGAGATCTTGATCTCGGACGCACTTAGCTCGGATACCAGCTCGGTTCGCACCTTACTGGCTTCGAGCCGAGCCTCGCTCAGTTCGTCCTCTAGGCAACCAATCTGTTGCTCCAGCGCGACGATCTTCGTCTTATCGTCATCATCCCCGCTGCTGCTAGTAACGGACGCAAGGCTGCGCCGGTTTGCCTTCATATCTCCAATCTGCTTCTGAGCGGCTTCTACCAGCTGCTTGAAGGTGTCACGATCGCGCTTAAACCGTTCGCACTGACGCTGCATAGCCGTCAGCTCGTTGTGCAAGTTGGTCACTTGTTGTTCGTAGCGCAGGCGTGTGGCAGCAACCTCCGACTTGACATTCAGCTCGGACGCTTCTAATCTGTAAAGCGGATATGGGAACATGATCATGAAACCTCTGCCGAACCGAAACAGGGATACAGGGAACTTACTTTGTGTAAACATTCTTCAACTCCTGCTCCAAATGAGCGTTATGTTCGCTAAGCGTACGCTGTGCCTTGTTAATGCGTTCATAGTCATCCAGTTTTCCGCGTAGGTCTTCGTTCTGTCAATTAATAGGAAGAAAACGTGATATTCATTCATGATGCACAATATGGCAATTGTCCATAAAGCTACTCACGTCTTTTTTCAGCTGGTTCACTTGATACGCGTTCATTTCGCTTTCCTTTGTCAGTTTCTCGTAATCATGCTGCTTATCTTCCAGGGCCGTTTTCAAACGGTTCTTTTCTAGCTCTATTCCCGCGTACCGATTGTCATTGTTTGTCTCGGCGGCGGTCAGCTTTTTCTGCACCTCCACTAACCGGCGGCTCATGTTAGTATTTTCCTTCACCAGCCTTGACTCGATGGCTTCCGCTTGAAGTAGCTTGTTCTTCAGCTTATCGACTTCCTGCGTCTTTTCGCGTTCCGATGCTAGCTGTGCCTTAACGACTAGATGGTCCTCTTCCATGGTTTCATGTTTCTGAAGCAACTCTTCGAACTTTCTGCTCTGCTGATGGATCTCCGACGTTAGTTCTACAGCGTACGAGAAAATACATATAGTTTAAAAGTAAAGCCCTCTTGCACAAATTATTCTTTTTCATTTTACTTACCGTCATTTTGTTTTTTAAGATCCTGCAGAAGCTTTGTCGCTTCGCTATCATCCGATCCGGTGGAAGATTTACTCTTTAGTGCCGCCATTTCCCGCTCCAGACTTTCCTTTATGAGCTCGGCATT
>KZ062518.1:115602-138054 GCA_002091835.1 Anopheles maculatus | reverse complement strand
AAAAAAAACGGAACCGAAAGCAGCCACACAAATTGGTTGGTTCGGATGGTAAAACTTAAACCATTACTATAAACTATCGGGGTTTAAGTAGGCGTCGTCAAACAACACAACAGGGTCGGGCAGAGTATAGTTTTTATCGATGCGCAGTGCTCGCTGAAGGCGCTGAAGGAAGGAACACTAAATAAAGTAACGAATAATAAGTGGAAACTCAATTGCCATACTAAGCGAAAATGGGAGTCGCCATTAAGGCGGCGCAGTGTTTTTGTCACCAGGTGACACCCAGGTGTACGGCGCCGGCTTTCGACCTCGGTTGCGAGGAGGAGGGTGGGGTGCGTACGGGATGGATGGCGGTCGAGTCGACTACACAATCTTTCAATTTAAACAAGATAGTCTAACAATGATACGATTGCTTAAAACAGAAAAAAATACTCTTTATAGGCAACTACTGGGTTCCTTAGATAATCAATTATCTTTTTTCTGAGTGGTTTTCTCGCCGAAAACAAAAAAAAAGGGATAGTTCTATAAATATATATACATATATATTTCATATAGCATCGACAGAATTTGAAGAAAATAATGTAAGAGAAGGCGAGCGCAAAGTGAAGGGGGGGGGTACAGCAAGAGAAGCTCTAAACATTTCAAGAGGCAAACAAACACACAAACTCATTGAACCCTTATATACATTGATATCGAGGCCATCCGTTTTTTTTTCGTCACGGGGAAAAAAAACAAAACAAAATAAAAACCAAGTTGTAAAATAAAAATTTACTGACAAAAATCCAACACACACCTCCCAATGTTCTCTTGTGGGAAAATGTGAGCAACAGCTGGTGAAGCGGAGCCGCAACAGCCAAAGCCGTCGGCCAGCCCAAGGGAGCAGAACAATATGAGGGTGAGATTGGTGGCACCAGGAGCAAAACAAGAAGGAAGAGACAAACCCGGAATCAACTTTGTAAACATGTACACAAAACAATTTGGCGTGCAATAGAGAGAACAAGTAGTATTATAGTTTTTTTTCGTTATGATGATTGATATGGTGGGAACACAGGCTCAACGGAAAAAGCTTCAAACTACTTTGGACAGCGCCGCCTGTTGTCGTCATATATGTTCAACGTCTGGAAAACGATTGAGAACATTCGGTTTAAACTTTGTAGAATTTATGAGTTCTTTGTGTGGAAAGAAAATCAAGTGCAAAGACTAAGATGCTTCTTTTACAATCTATTCAATGGGAAAGAAATAATGGTGATCCTGAACTTGATGTCTTTCTCTTTGATGATGAAGGTAAGTATGTGTCTTTATTCCAAAGACACCAGCTAGACATGTTAGTGCTTGGAAATGCACAATGGAATGAAATCCAAATGAGAAAACTTGGTGGATTAAAGCTATTAGTCTAAAGAATACAGATATGTGACGGCCCCCTTTGAAGTCAGGCAAAACTTTATGTCTTTAAACAAGGCGAATGCTTCTCCGAAGACTGAATTGTAACAAGCACGTCTGGGGCTATTAACATCCTTAAGAAAGCATCTGTAGAAAGCGGCCCAGATCGCAACTAGGTTTAACAGATGTCCTGATGGAATTGGGCTTCTTCCCTTAGCACATTGGATGTGCTCCAGAGTTGTTTGAGTCCATACCTCAGCGATGTATGTGAGAAGTGGGATTATAAAGGTTCCAAACTGGATCTAGTAGGAGGATCGGTTGGCAGTCTGCACCCTTGTGTACACATCTCAACATCTGTATTGTGTGATGTTTATCCCCAGACAGGTGAAGTATTGGACGACTTCAGAGGTGCGATCACCTCTTTACAAAGATAAAAGAATTGCACAGGAATCAATGTTTTCTCCAAGTCGCTAAACAGCAATCACTAGGTTCAATCCGTCAGTAAAGCTCAGGATAAAGAAATCGAGCACATAGCTTTGCTCGAAAGCTTAGCAAGGGAGCTTTTCTCAGCTCGAAAATTGCAGCTTGATTCGTGTAAAATCTGCCCAAAATACAATTATGTCGGTTATTAGAAAAATATTTTTCACTTATTTAATTATTTAAACTTTACTTTCGCTTGGTTCCAATATTTCTTGGCTAGTTAAGTTTACGGATCGTTTCAAAGAGAATATTTTGAACAGTTTGTTGATGGATGAGCAGAACAAGTTGAATGAATTCCACAACCTTTTTGTCGTCCCCGTGGGATGCCACGTTCGGTCCTTTTCTTTCTGCTTACTTACTTTTTCATCTTCTTTATGCAATAAAATTCATAAAAATAATGCCGTACTGTTGTTCTTTTCTACGCGCCGAATATATTTGCAAAATGGTTCATTTTTTGAATTTTTGCACTCTGCAAGAGTGAACTCACCAAACCACCAACCATAAACCTGCACACGAAGCACTGTTTGGCGGCAATATGGCGCCGGTCGGCGGCTTGTTGACGTTCGAAACGGCCGCCCGCGTACCCTGTGACGTTTGGCAACACTGAGCCGCACTGGTACGTGTAGATGTGTGCATGTATACATACAACAAGCGAAAAGTCTGCAGCAGCAGCACACAATAGACGAAGCGCGGTGTGAAGCGAAAAGCGCGATAGAGCGAGAGACGACAAAACACACCGAGCACAACGATTTGCCGCCACCCGCACGCGTGTGTGTACGCGTTCTGTCCGGTTTGCAGCCTGTATTTTTTTGGGCAAGTGCGCCAACTTGCCCCCAGAAAAAAACAACAAGCCCGGTGCTAGCGTGTTTGTGCGTGAATCGTAAGCCTAGTGCAGCTTCACATCCAATTTCATTGGACCTTTGTTTTTTTTTTGTTGTGTGTGTCAAATCCGCGCGATTTATTTTTTCGCTTCCCGTTTTGTTGTTTGCTGCTGGACAGCCTGCGTGTGGGTGTGAGAGTGTTTAGGCGTCCCGGACCGCACACACATAGTGCGCGAGTGAGCGAGAGTGCAGACACTTCAGGCCGGGTGCAGTTGTTTACGCCCGATGCACACACTGCTGCGCGTCCGGTGTGTGTGCTGAGCGGCGGAAAGGCAGGCAGGGCACCTTCCGGTGGCCGGTGGCAAGTACGGTGGCCCAAACATCGCAATTGTGCCTCATTGTTCGCGCTTTCGGTTGCACGGAATGGTGAGATGTGGTGCGTCCATTTGCTGCTGCTGCTGCACGGTGTAAAACAAACAAAACGAACGCGGAAAAGCGGCCGAACGAACCAGCAGAGCGACGCGTTTTCCACAGCCGACCACGTAATGCGGAGCGGTTAGGGTAAAAGGCGGTGTGTGCATTTTCACCTTGATCCTTGATCTCGGTGGAAGGTGATAGAGAGAGAGAGAGAGAGGAGAAGGAAAACAACAAAAAAAAAAAAACACACCCACACAAACGCCAAGACGCAAACAAGCGCAGTGAAAACAATTCGAAAAGCATCCGACAACAGATCAACTTGTGAGCAATCATCCCTCCAAAGCGGGGTCATCTATCACACCCCCTCGCCCTAACAGTGGGGCTGCTATCAACGGTGAGGCGAAAATTCAACCTCCCGTAACCACCATTACACCGTTGGAGCCCACCCGTTTCGAGTGGTAAGTAGAGTGGAAAGAAGTGCGCCAATGTTTTAGCAATGTTTATGTTCGTTCTAGCTACTCGTCAGGCGTACCCCGCATACATACACACGCGCGCGCACACACATACACATATAAATCCACGGCAATGCAAGCTGGGAGGTAAACGCACGCGCATACAACGAAAACGCACCCACATACAAAAACAAAGCCCACACACACACACATGCACATGGACGCGCGCATTGCTCGTGCTCCTTTTTCCCGTGGATGATGTCGGTTCTGGGGGCTGCTGATTCGAACGAAACCTCCCCCACCGTGTTGATGCATTTTTCACAACACAACACTCCCAGCGGGATGAGCAAAAGGAGCAGGATCGAATTGTTTGTTTTTTTTTTTTTTCTTTTTGTTGGTTTCCCTGCTGCATTCTGATAATGAGCGGCACTGATAGAGGGATTCGTCTTGTGCAGAACGGAAAGTGCGCCCATAAAAACCTTCCAATAGGCAGAACGCTGATTGCTGATAGAGAAGAAAGCGAAATGATTGTTTGGCTTGAACCTTAAAATGTAGGAAATCGATTGATTTGCGGGCTTTTATTTTTAATGAAACGTGCATGATGATGTTACAAAACTTCTTCTGCTTCTGCTTCTTTGTTTTGCTCTCCGCGTTTGTGTGTGTGTGTGTTTGCTTTTGGCTACTGCTGTTGTGTTGATAATCCTGATAAAAACGTTGTTACACTACTAATACATGAGCGTTTTACGGCTAGGAAGGCATCATTCTGCTGCTTCGTCTTCTGCTTCGTCTCCTTAAACATTGACATGGAATTTGGACACTCTGTGAAGCGATAGAGAAACGCACAAAACGGCATTATCAGTGGTTGTTTGTCGATGGTTTGTGCTTTGTTGCGTTTGTTCGTTTTTCTTCCCTTCACACACACACACACACACGCACCTTAGTCGTAGTACTGCGAGTCTTTCGTACCGCAGCACTTGGCAAACTTGGCGCTCAGATCCTCCAGGCACAGGCGCGTATCCTCCTTGATCTCCTGCATCTTGATCCGGACCTCCTCCCGCATCAGTATGTAGCACATCGCGACCAGCCCCATCCCGAGCAGCATGTACACGAAGTTAATGACCAGCTTGGTCGGTTTGCCGCTCTGCGAGTCGAGTATGTTCGCGCCCGGCACCAAATCACCGATCCCGATCTTGCACAGGCTGGTCACACAAAAGTAGGCCGAATCGAGGTACGTCCATTTTTCCCACTCGGCAAACATGATCGTCCCGGTGGCGATGTAAATCGTGATCACCCACAGGCAGGCGGTCGTTGGCACAATGATACGCTTCCGGGGTGCCAGCCCGCCCGGGCCCTCCTCCAGCGCGAGCCCCCCATCTTCATCGCTCCGGTGGCTACACTCGTGGAACCAGGTGTACAGCCACTTGAACGTCGATGCCAGCACCTTGCCCATGTTCATAAAGTACAGTATGTACAGCGGAATGCCAAACGTGGCGTAAATGACCGTCGCACCCTTGCCCCAAGCGGTCCGCGGTACCATATTGCCGTACCCGATCATCGTAAACACGGCCAGACAGAACATGAGCGCGGCCGGAAAGTTCCACACCTCCTCGGGCGAACGACCATCGTAGCCGCGCCGGATCGCTTCCGCAAAGTCGTCCTGGTAGCGTTTCAGCACCAGGTCCGCCTCGTAGTGCCAGATCGAGCTGTTGAACAGGTTGAGCTGCTCCGTCACGTCCCACAGCTCGGCCGCACAGTTTCGCCGCAGCGTCACGACGTGCTCGATCAGTGGGTTCGGTTCCTGCGTTTCGATCGACATGAAGCTGGCCGCACCGACGAGCGCGTACGCCACTATCAACCCACCCACCCCGACCTGGGTGCACATGAACGCGACAAACTTGCGGCAGCAGTCCTTTACCTTCTCGCGCGGATCGCTGATCGTGGTGGAGGATGAGCCGCGGCTCCGCACGGATGACCGTTGCCGGATCATGGTTGAACTCGCTGCGGGTGATTTGCCGTGGGGGTTTTTCTTTCCGTTTTTCAGCACTTCAGCAGCCACTACACACTGGACAAAAAGTGGTGTGCACCGCCACACACAATAACACTAGCGCGTGCACACATACACACGGGTGTTTTTTTTTGCTTGCTGGTTGCCTGTTTTATCGGGCCCGGAACTCGCACCAAAACCCCCCTCGCCTAGCCTCGACGGATTGTTGTTCGGGTGTAGCGCGAAAATTAGTGGATAGTGGACACTTGCCCGTGACTGGATCGCATGACGGATTGTAACGAGATGTGGTGTTGTGAAAGAGGGTGAAAATACACACACACACACGCGTACGCACACGGACACACGGGTAGCGCACTGTGGATGGCCGACCGTGCAGTGTATCTATGTTGCGCCGAACGCTCTCCTTCTGTTTGTAATGCTGAGTAAATTTAGACGGGCAAAACAAGAACTAATTTTAAACATTCGTGCTTGGGTTGGTCTCTGATGCGCGCGCCCTTTTCCTCCCTTTCTGCCGCCACCACCACCACCATCACCGCCACCAGTATCACTCATTACATTCTGAGGTAAAGTGTTCGAGCGCGCCTGTGCGGCACATTTTGTTTTGTTGCGTGTGGTGCTGTTACTGTCTGTGCGATCGGTTCGGACATGGATGTTGATTCTCGGCTGGACGGATACGTCACACCAAAAACAACATAAAGAGTCATCCTCTCACAGAAGCCCTCAGAACCGTGTGGTGTGGAATGGTGGATCCGGTACTAGTGATGTGTGCTCCAGAGTGCACCCACGGCTCCGGAGCCGGCTCCGACTAAACGGCTCCGGAACCGGCTCCGGTTTTAGCCCGGAGCCGGCTCCTTACCCACGGCTCCGGAGCCGGCTCCAAACCAACGGCTCCGGAGCCGTTAGACCGTAAAGAGCAGGCTCCGGAACCGTTAGTTCGGAGCCGTTAGTTCACCGTTAGGTCGTAAGGAGCCTGCTCCGGAGCCGTTAGTTCGGAGCAGGCTCTGGAGCGGGAAAAACACTGTTCCGGAGCCGGTTCCGCACCCACGGCTCCTGAGACGGTTTCAAACTACTGGCTACGGAGACGCGCGCAATAAAGTAGCAAAATCATACAAACGAAGCAACCCCATTCTACAAGACAATTCTTCATCTACTGTGTTGGGTTATTTCTGTTTGTGTGTAGCGTTGAAAAATAGAAGATGATGATTTTTTATACATGTACTTTTTGTCTAGCGCTTGTTTTGGCTTTGGTGTACTAAAATACTTCCATTTATCAAGCATTCATCTATAAAATTTGTGATATATCTAGATTGTGCGCACATAGTTGGATTAAAAATAATACAACAATCAATTAAATTAGACGGTCACAGCATCGTGGTGCGATGAACGATGCATTCACCATACGGCAGAGAGCTGTCATACTGTTAATAATAGGGAAAAAGAGCAGGCTCCTTACGGCCTAACGGTGAACTAACCGAACTAACGGCTCCGGAGCCGGCTCCAAACTAACGTCTCCGGAGCCGGCTCCGAACTAACGGCTGAGGAGCCGGTTCCGAAAATTATTGGAACCGGTCGGAGCCAGCTCCGGCTTCGGAGCCGTTTTTCTCATCACTATCCGGTACACGAAGCCGGCAGTTAAACCCGCTCGATGCTGATGGGTGAATAACTTGTTTGCCGTGGTTTTGTACGATTTACTTCATACGATTTTGTTCATTCGAAGACCTAATCAAGAATAAAGCATTTATTTTAAAACAATGGGGGAATAAAATGAAACGGACAGAGCGTGTGTGTGTGTGAGAGCTATAGACAAAAGAAAGGAAGCTTGTAACTATGGAAACCGGTCTCGCGTAAGAAGACAGCGTCGCACTAATCTGCTTCGATCCCAGTGTACATAGGAAACGTCTGTTTTAGCTTCCACTTTTACCGTCTTTACCATCCATTTTTGGTCGCTTAGCCAGTCGCTAAACACATGGGTTTAAGCAGTATAATATTTAAATCGTAAATCGGAAGTGGTGCAGAAGAATTATCGTTGCAGTAAATACATACATCGGGATGTGGTTACATCTCACCCGAACACTTTGGGAACTGACATTTTCCATTTGTTTCTGCATTGTTTTCAGAGCCTTTTTGGTTGATGAGCGGAATTAAACGTCACGATAAGCAATGAGTAACGTACGCTGCAACGAATCGCCACCGGCGGCGACCACTTCGCTCGCTACCAAGGACGCGGACGCGGACACCGGGCCATCGATTGCACCGGTACAGCAGCCACCGGTACAGTCGAGCAATAAGGGTACGCCGTGCCGGATCAATGGCGTAAAGGGCTACCAGAATCGTACCAATAGTATTATCTACTGTCCGCCATTGCTGCGCGGCAGTAACACACCGAAAGACCGGTGCAGTGCGATCGTTTACTTCGGTGGGGATGTGCAGGTAGGGTGTGCGCATCGTACCTCGCTTATGGAAAGTCAAGTTTCACGTGCGCTTTTTCGTCTCATGTAGGATATTCCGGAAAAGATGGAATCCAACCGGGACAACAAGAACTACATTAAGTGGAATTTGGAAAATACGGCCCTGCTGCTGCGAGAATCGTTCCCCCAGTCGCACATTGTCGTGGTGCGTCCGATGCGGATGGAGTACAGCACGTTCAGCTGCTTCGACAATTTCGTGCGCGGCAACAATGCTGGCATACCGGACCACACGCCCATGCACTTTTCCCTGCAGCACCTGGAGGAGTGAGTGATTGCGTTTCCCGCTCGCGTGCTGAGTGATGTTTCATCACGGATGTTTCGTTTTTCTTTTTTTTTGTTACGATTGCAGGTTGCTGATAAATCTCACGAAAAAACTAACGAAACCTATCCTGGATCAGGACTTCCTGCATAAGCTGCTGAGCGCTTCCAGCACCAAGGGTTACGGTGGTGACGTGCTGCCGTGCAAACAGAACAATGTCGATATCTTGCAGGTAAGCAGAAATGCGTGATATACCCGCTGCCGTTTTGGTTCCTGAGCGCTGTTTTGGTTTTCTCTCGCAGAGCAATATCTTCGACGCATCCGGCACCGATACGGCAGAACCGGACCTGGCCGAACTGTTGTGGTGGCGCGAAAATTTAAACCTCGACAAGGCCAGCCTGAAGCTAATCGGTTTTAGCAAAGGGTGCGTGGTGCTGAACCAGTTCATATACGAGTTTCACTACTACAAAACGCTCACCCCGGATGACAGCACGATGATGCGGTTGGTGTCGCGCATCAGCGACATGTACTGGCTGGACGGTGGGCACGGCGGCGGCAAAAACACCTGGATCACGTCCCGCAGCCTGCTGGAAACGCTGTGCCGGCTGTGCATCAACGTGCACGTGCACGTTACACCATATCAGATCCAGGACGACCATCGTCCGTGGATCCGGAAGGAGGAGAAAGCGTTCACCGATCTGCTGAAGCGACTCGGGGCTGCCTTCGATCGCCACCTGTACCCAAGCGAAGCGAACTCCACCAACCTGTACACGCATTTTGACGTGCTGAACCGATTTCGGCAGCATCAGATCAGCCTGTTCTCGCAGCAGCTACACCAGCAGCACCAGGTCCCGCTCGTTCCGCATCATCCCGGTGGTAACTATCCGCGGCCACCGCCGGACGACAATGACGAGCAGGAGCAGCAGCAGCTGCAGCTACAGCAGGATCAGGAGCATCAGCCGCAGGGCATCGATTCGCCTGGCCATGACGCGTACACAACGGTGGGTGGTGAAACGATCGTAAAGGATGCTGCGCTCGACAGTGACGGTATCGAGGGCGAGATCGAGGACGACGAAGATGTGCCGATGATGGCGGCGGCAGCGGCGGTCACCGCAATGGAGACGGGCGAGGACCAGGGTGATAATAGCATGCAGCACGACAACTGACAATCGGGACGCGATTGTATGAACTTCATTTCCGTATTCATTTAGAGAAGGCTAAGTTTTTCCTTCCCCGTAATCATTCACACACACACATGCGCGTAGTAACACTCGCACACTCGACACAATAGAGGTTTGCCATTTTAGATTTTACCGGGTGCATTCCCCAATCCTCACATACGCTAACCCACATACACACGCACACACACATGCGCGCGCCCATACTCGTTACGTACGGCGCGATTCGTATCCCTACTAGTATTTGCGTAAATAATGGTGGTGTAGGTGAATTTGCCATTTCTACTTCGCTCACAGTATTTCCAATCGATTGGGCCGGTCCCATACTGCATTCGATCCGGGCCGGTGAGACTCAAACACGCCCCCGGAAGCATTTAAAACTCTCTTATCTTGCCTTGAAAGATATTAGGTTTAAAAATTACCACCCTCCCTTAGACGTAGCGGATCTGTTTCCATTAGGAGAGGACTGTGCAATATGATAAGACGATGCGGGCAAAAGCTTTAAAGCTCTCGCACAGCAAAAGACCAACTTCGAGTGTGTGTGCGTGTGGGTGTGTGCTCTTGAATAGATGGATAGGAGGGATGCGAGCAAGGCAATAAGGGTATTCGTGTATCAAATACAATAATATGCTAAACATTAATTTGCAACATCTAGCTGCTGCCATTAGGAGAGGACTGTGCAATATGATAAGACGATGCGGGCAAAAGCTTTAAAGCTCTCGCACAACAAAAGACCAACTTCGAGTGTGTGTGCGTGTGGGTGTTTGCTTTTGAATAGATGGATAGGAGGGATGCGAGCAAGGCAATAAGGGTATTCGTGTATCAAATACAATAATATGCTAAACATTAATTTGCAACATCTAGTTGCTGCTGCTGCTGCTTCTAGCTTGTTGTGTCGTTACCGTATGCACAGTCGGTAGCTTAGGGTCGGTAATGCAAACATGAACGGTTATTAAAATACGAAAAAGGTACTATTATCAGTTTCCTAAAAAAAAACAAAATAATTCCTCGCGGGTGGTATGGTAGCAACAATAATTTTAAAAGCGAATTAAGCGAATGGTGTGGCGAATGTGATGTATGTAAATTTGTGTGTGTGTGTGTGTGCGTGCATGTCCTGTGTGGCTGTATACGTTTGTTTGTTTTTTTTTTTGTACCGTACCTATCTATGTATAATGGGGTTGGGGATGTTTCTTTTAATCATGCAAGCATGCTTTGCTCAATTTGATTGTAAATTTGCCTGTATCGTAAGCTCTCTTTCGTTTTATGTTAAACGAAACAACATTTATGAAACAAAACACCCACACACAGACACAAACAGCGGCTCATAATCATCTCCCCATTCATCATCACTCTCATTTTAGGATGCTCCACTCGTAGTGGAAGATTTTAGTTTTGAATTCCTCTTAATTATAATAATAAAATATATTTTAATTATAATACGTGTGTTGCATTGATGTTGGGCTCTTGTTTGATCCCACCATTTACACTATACATTTGTTTTACAGTACTTGGGAATTTTAATTTTCACTTAAATCCAACAGCAGGCGTTCTTATAACAGGCACAACACTTTATTAATGTAAATTTCGGTTTTACGCGGTTTTACGGTTTTACGGTTGTGCGCGGTTCAAAAACTAGTCCTGCTTTCTTGCTTTCAATTTCGCGACTAAAAACTATGCCCTAATTTGGTCATTTTTTCGATCGATCGCGACCCGAGGATCGATCGTTGACCCGCTGCAGCGATTCGTATTCTAGGCTGGCGCCACCTTGTGTGCGGTACCCTAACTTAAGCCTAACTAGTCCGCTGATCTTCAGCATTCAGCAACACTAAATGACAACCCGATTTTGTTGACATTTGTTTGTTTACATTTAGTACCGCGTGCATCGTGAATCGTGCCAACAGTACCATTTGAAAAAAACGGATCTCCTTTTGTTTCGCTGTTTGTTTCACACGCGCAAACACCCAAACATGCCAGTATAAACGTGTGGTCGGTTTCAAATTTACACACCTTGCTGTCAATAGAATCATAATAAAGGGCTCGCACTGTTCTCAAAACAACTCAGCGCTTCAGCATAAAATAACGACATCATTGTGTTGCTGCAATAAACCCACTCCTTCTGTTGCATTTTACCATCGACTCAACCCGTTAATTCAACACTAAACAACAATCAAACGTATGCAACATTCAAGATAAACTCTCGATCGCTGTGTGCGTGTGAAAAAGGGCACGGATAAGTGCATCCATCCGGTACGGTGTGACGAATGTGCGCCGCAACATTTACAGCGGGCCTATGTTGTGTGCTGGCGTGACGTCACAGGGTGGTTAGCAATCATACGATGCTAAACGGTGGCCTCTGATTGGTCGAGACGGTATGATCTGATGTTTTGCGCCCAGATCGTCAACATCGTCACGACCACGCAGGAAAGTGTTTTTCGTCATCGAAGTAACCCATCGTAGCCGTCTCGGACGAGCGTTTTTCGCTTTATCCCCATTATTACGTGAGTTTGTGGGAGATCGTTTTATTTAGTGTAACAGTGCAAATAAAAAGAAACATAAGAAGAGGGTTAAAAACAAAGGAGCGAAAAATGGATCAAGACCGCGGGTGGAACGATCCGTTCCAACCGCCGCCCGGGTTGTTTTTCTCGAACAGTAACTACGAGGAGGACGACATCGGTATGGCGGACATGAACGACATCAGTGATATTGGCGACATCACCGATATATGTAAGCATTTTGGCGTTGGTACTGTTTTGAGCTTTTGGGTCGTCATTCTCACTAACCGTTGCATCATCCACAGATCAAATGAACGAGGAGAAGCTGCTCAACATTATGGGTGAAGATTTTCTCACCAACTTTGGCTGGGAGGAAACGCTTGGCGATCCAGCCGCCGCGGCCACCGCACTCCCATCGCCGAACGGACCGAGCGTCACGATAAAGGAGGAATGTCTCGCGCAGGAAGCATCGGCCGGCCCATCGAAAGCCGAACCGCTGTACCAACCGGCCACTAGTGCGATCGCGAAGGAACCGGTACTGCTTGCACCGAAACCAGCGCCCGCGAGCAGTGTTTCGTTGCTGTCGCCCAAGGAGGAAAAGAAGCTGGTGATGTGTACACCAACGATGCTTCAAACGATGCATCCGGCCGTTACAGCAGCGCCCATCACAACCCACCCTCACGAACAGCAACACGTGTCACAGATACAGCTGCAAACCGCAAACCATCTCGTAGCGGGTGCACGCTCTGTCATACTTGCCCCGCACCGCAACACCATTACATCGTCGGCCGCTCCCTCCACCACCGCACCCACCACCCAAACCACCTTCCTGCTGCAGAACGCTCGCACACCAGCCGTAACGCAAACGTACACGAAAAAGATTGCCCCAGCACCGGGCGTTAGTGTGTCGGGCGTAGCGCCAACCGTCACCCAACCGCAGCCAGCTCCGGCCACGGCCAACCTAATGCCGGGCATTGCGAACGTACGCGTGCAGAATCTTATGCCGCAGCTGATCACACTGCAAACGGTGGACAAGCAGTCCGTCTTTCTGCCGGCCAATACGCCCCTAATCTACACGAACGGGAACGTTCATTCGATAGCGACGACGGCACCGGCCGCTAGCATGGTGACGGTGAAACCTAACCCGAACCTGCACACGCTCGTAAACACGCCGAACGGGCCGATTCTAGCCGCTGGCATTCCCGTCGTACTGGACGCACCGGCACCAGCCCCACAGCAGCAACAGCAGCACGCACCGGACGTACAGCCAAAGGTGCAGCTAAGCCGCTTGCCACCGGCCGGCGGTGTACCGAAGGTGAAGGAAGTGAAACGCTCGGCACACAACGCGATCGAACGCCGGTACCGTACCTCCATCAACAGTTGCATCGTCGAGCTGAAAAACATCGTGGTCGGGGTGGACGCGAAGCTCAACAAATCCGCCATCCTGCGCAAAGCGATCGACCACATCCGGCACCTGCAGAAGCAAAACAATCTGCTCAAGCAGGAAAACATGGCGTACAAGATGCGGCTGGCGGATCAGAAACATTCGCTGAAGGATCTGCTGGTCGGGCAGCAGCATCTGGCGGATGAGATGATGGCCGGTCCGATAACGCCACCGCGCAGCGACGAATCGAACCCGTCCTCTTCGCCGGCCCACTCGGACAGCTCGATGCCGGGATCACCGTTTACCGGGTCCGGGTCGCTTTCGAGTGGTGGCGGCGACGATCTGCTGGACGATGATATGCTGTCCGGGTTGGGCGGTATGTCGTCGAACGCGCGGCTTACGATCTGCATGTTTATGTTGGCGGTGCTGGTAGTGAACCCGTTCGGCAGTTTGCTATCGCTCGCCGCAAACGAGCAGCCGGAAGAGCTCGGCACGACCCGGCGCATTCTGGCGGTGGAGGAATCGCTGTCCTGGTCCCGGCTGTCCTCGACGCTCCTGCTTGCGCTGGTAAACTTTATGTTTCTGGCGTTCTGCCTTGTGCGGATGCTGGTGTACGGGGATCCGGTACTGTTGCCACGGTCCCGTGCATCCACCGACTACTGGAAGCACAAGCGCCAATCGGATGTGGAGTTCCGGCGCGGTAATGCGGACGCTTCGTACCGCGAGGCGAAGCTGTGCCTGCAATCGTTCGGTCTGTCGCTCCCGTCGACAAGGTTCGAGCGCGTGTCCACCACCGCCTGGCAGTTTGTGCGTATGTTTTTCCATCGGCTGTACATTGGCCGCTGGCTATCGCGCCGAACCGGCGGACTGTTTAAGCCGGAAGGGGAGCGAATGCATGCGCTGCATTCGGCGCGCGAACTGGCGCTGCTTTACCATCGGCTA
Source organism: Anopheles maculatus (assembly GCA_002091835.1). NCBI lineage: Eukaryota > Metazoa > Arthropoda > Insecta > Diptera > Culicidae > Anopheles > Anopheles maculatus. The sequence goes on along the minus strand of KZ062518.1, from coordinate 123,779 downwards.
AACCAGCTCCATCTCGTCACGAATCGGACGGACGCGAACGGGCTGATGATGAGCTTGTGTGCGGTCAACATGGCCGAAACGGCTGCCTCCGTCATTTCCGTCGATGATACGATCGAGATCTATCTGCTGGCGGCACTGCGCGTCAAGCGAAGCTATCCGCGGCTCCTGCAGTACTACTGTCGGTACTATCTGGCCCAAGCCAAACAGCTGGCCAGCGATCACACGAGCCGCCGGTTCCGGTGGCTGTTCACGCCGTACGGCTTCCGGTTCCTTACGACCAACCGGTTCCGGTACGGGGAGCGAACCGACGGATCTACGGCACTCTTCACAACCCTCTGCAACAGTGCGGACCCGATCGAGTACGTGATGCGCGCGTACCGGTTGAATCTGCTGCAGCAAGCGCTCCAGCTGCTGGTTGGATCCGGTCACGAGCGAACGGTACGCGACGGTACATCGAACGGGACCGGTTCCCCCGGCAAAGGAAATGCCGGACCGTCCGGTGTGCTGCACAGCGGAAAGGAACCGAAGGACGACCAGCACGGTAGCAAATCGAGCGAGGTAGCGGACCTATCCGCAACCGGCAGTGGCGTCAGTGGCGACATTCTCTACTTTACCGAGCTGCTGCAGGATACGTTCGGGTTGGGAAAGCCGGTCCCGTTCGATGGGTCGTGCAGTGTGCACGGTACGGAGTGTTGCTACGACGAGCTCGCCCATTGGTGGTGCAATTTGTTGCGTGTCGCCGGCTTTTGGCTGCTGGGTGAGGACGAACTGGCGGAAGCGATGTACGTGCAGGTGGAAACCGTACCGGCGTCGCTGCAGCAAATGGAGGATCCACTGTCCCGGGCGCTGCTCCTAGCGTTCCACGCCAAGCGGGGTCTGATGTAAGGTTTTTTTGACTGCGACAACCACAACTAATTGTTGCCTTTCGTGTTTGATGGTGTGTGGATTAATGAAGGGGGTTTTTTTTTGGCTTTTAGCAACAAGATGGAATCGAGCTTTGAAATGATTTTTGCCAACTGTAACGCCAGCAGCCGCTTCCTGGAGGACAGTCTGACCGGTAACATATGCAAAACACCGAGCCGTTTGAAGCTGGTAAGTCTATTGCATCGGTACATATAATGTTGCTTCTAGTGAGACACGATATTTTCTTACTATTTTTGTGTGACATTTTGGGGGTTTTGGCTGTGTATATTAGCTTACTTTTTGTTATCACAATGATGCGCGTTTGATGGTGTTGATGAAAAGTGCTTGAAAATACTAATTACGTTCAATAAATCACTCACGGTAGAGCGCGCCGTCGTTAGCACATCCATTATTCGGGCTGTGATGGTGTAAGTGTCAAGCCTCCTATGTCTATGGGCGTAGGTAAACAAGACATCCCGGACTGAGTAATGATATTGACCAGATCCGGCAGAATTTTTCCAGTTTAAGTCAGGTGTATGCTATCAGGTCTATAAGTAAGTTTTGACGGGTTTTACACATCGTCGTTTACTTAAATTTTTCATTTTAGTAAAATCTGGCAACATTGTTATTTTGAAGTGTGTTCTTCAGGGTTTTGTTTACCCCTAGCTGCCATTTCATCAATTAGTAAACAAAGTATTTTCCGTGTACAGTCTATACCCGAGATACGCGGATAATGGGGACCAGATAAATCCGCGTATCTCGAGTTTCCGCGTATCTCGGAATTTTATCGGATTCGGAGTCGGTTTTCAACATGTGGATTCGTGAATCCACTCCGGAGTTCCCATCACTAGACACAATACAATGTTGATTTCCTTGAATTACCATCATCATGCGTGGGTTTGACAACGGAAAAACTCAATCAGATATCAATAAACTCATCATTCTGTCAAATTTTAAAATCCGCATATCTCCGAATCCGCGTAAGTTGAGAACCGCGTATGTCGGGTAAAGACTGTAGTTGCAAAATAAATACATTCTATTCCAGAAAAAGAGTTTTTGCGGGGAATTCTCCTTCATTAGTTTGTGATTATACCCATCGTATAATGAGGGACGCTTTACTAGTGGCAATAGTGGAAGACGAAGAACGCTCATTTGGTGCATTTGGTGGGACCAGCTGGGTGTGGTGTACCACAAAGTGCTGGAACCAAACGAAACCATCACGGGTGACGTTTACCGACGGCAACTTATGAGTTTGAGTCGCGCATTGAAGGAAAAAACGGGCCCCATTGCGCGACCAGACATGAATCATTCTGCTGCACGACAACGCTCGGCCACATGTGGCGGCACCTGTCCGCACTTACCGGCAGACACTAAAATGGGATGTTACAACCCGCCAACCGCCATATAGCCCAGATATTGCGCCCTCTGACTTCCGTCCAAACCAGATTACTTTTTTTATGAAGGAATCCAAAAACTGACCAAAATATGGGAAAAGGTTGTACAAAGTGACGGCATTTACTTTTCTGAATAAAATCCATGCCCATTCGGGCCTATGAGGCTTGGAACTCGGTAAAAAAAACCGTCAAAACTTATTTATAAACCTGATATATATATGATCTATAATACCTGAAGTTTTGGAAGACTTCAAAGATGTCATCATCTCATATATGTATACTGATTTTCCCTTCCTCAATCTGTAATCTCTCGGATGGTATGTTTTGGCTGTATACAAGAACCTCAAACCAAAACTAGTCTATAAGTCATAAGCTCACACCAGAATCTGGATTCAGACTTCTAGTACCTTTTCCCGCAAAACCTTCCGAACATCACGATCTTCTCTAGAGCCAGGTAAACCCCGACAGGCGCCTTGGTATGTCGGGAAACGTAATGTTCGATTAAGAATGGTTCTAATAGTTGAAGTTCAAGAGTCTAACAGTTGTAAAGCAATAATCATTAGTGCCAAAGCTAGAAGATTAGATCCACAAGTAGCAATTAAATTGAAGATGCACAGTTTAAGTAGTTTAACAGAAAGCGGTTATAAGTAGAACCATAAAAAAACTGAAGCCACCTGTTCGAATAGCACCTCCGACCTATATCAACACAAGGCGTACTTTAGGTAGAGCAAACGATTATCTTCCGGTCCCACCTTCGGGTGCATTGTAGTTGCATTGCACTTACCGTGTTGGCAAGAGGTGCAGTACTTCTGCAATGCAACCCGAAGGTGTCAGCTTCTAAACCGAGTGGACATTACCATCGCGGATCCGTCCGGTTTGCCGAGTGTATTTGCAAATATTGTGTGCCATTTTAATTTTGATATGTCCAGAGTGTTGGCTGCATCACTAAACAAGCACTCTTGCATTTTCTTCCACCCACATACATACAGTTATCGCAGCTGCTTGCGTGCGATTGGTTGCTGGAAGCGCGGACAGCGCTCTGGGAGATTGAGAAGGATATGCGCTACAACCAGCAAACGCACCAGACGGTGCCGGGCACTATTTTGGCCGCCTTCCAGACCGATCTGAACCTGCTCCGGCTGGTGACGAGTAAATTTCCGGTATGTGTTCCATCGAACGTCGCTAGCGAAAAGTGAAAAGGTTCGTCGTCTGTGTTCGTTTTAAACTGATTTGTTTTGTGTTTTTGTTTCTCTCCACGCCCCCGCTACGCAGAATGCTCAGTCCCGCGTGTTCCTGTACGAAGCCGTTTGCCGTTTGATGGCCGGTGCCGCACCCGGACCAACCCAGCAGCTGCTCGATCGCAGTCTCCGGCAGCGCAACTCCCGCTCGTCACTCATCTGCGGCAAGGACCGTTCCGCACAGCTGGAAGGGGGCCGTGAGCGTGCGGCCGCACTGTACGTCGCCTGTAAGCACCTGCCGGCACCGTGCTTATCGTCGCCCGGTGAGCGAGCTGGCATGCTGGAGGAAGCGGCCAAAACGCTCGAAAAGATTGGCGACAAAAAGCGGCTGCAGCAGTGCTACCAGCTGATGAAATCGCTCGGTAGCGGTAGCGTAACGAACTGAGAGCAGCGTTCGACAAAGCATACTCGTTTTCGCTTTTCTTTTTACGAACGATAACAATTTTTACAAAGAAGATCAACAAGTACATTATGTAGATCGACATATTTAATAATTTAACAGTACGCCCCCAATACGGCATACAAACAAGTTACAAGAATAGGATAAGTTTGCTTGCTAGCTTTTAAATGGTTGATGCAGCCTTCGGCGTGATTAGTTTTTGTTTTGGAGCACAGAGTGGAATTACTTAGGCACTTTATGTTAAGACTTTATTTCACACACAGCTAGCACACAACGGGAACAGCTGGAACAGCTGTAAACACCAGTTTGTACCGATTGACGCAACATGTTTAAGATGTGTTTACTATGATACAAATCTTTGTGTGGGTGTATTATGCTTAATAAAATCTGCCTCGACATACGGTAGTGCACAATAAACAGTAGCCGTAGAGTTAGGTAGAAGCGTAAAGGAACGAACAGAACAGTTTAGCACTTGTCGAACGTAACACAAAACGTGCAGATCGATTGCCGGTAAGACGTATCCGGTTCGTCCCGCCCGTTGATCGTGTCTTGCTCTGCCGACTGCCGTTGGTTGATCGTGTCGACGCACGGCCGCTGACTGTTGCCCGTCACCAGTACCGCGATCAGGTGCGAGATGTAGCTCTTCGCAAGCCGTAACGTTTCGATCTTGGAAAGCTTCCGATTGTGTGGTTCGGTCGGTATCAGCTGGCGCAGATTGTTGAACGCCGAGTTAACGCTGTAAACAGTCAAACGAGCAATGCTATTTACAAAACTGGTGTGTCGGTATGCTTTGTGCTGGCATGTACCGTGGATGTTACCTGTGCGTACGGTAGCGTTCCCGTGCGTTCGCCTGCAGGCGCTGATCGAAGCTTAGCTGTGGATCCTTGCCCGACTCACCGGACGTGCTGGTGCTGCTGGTGCTTCGTCGATTGCGGCCGCTCATCTTACGACACACACACACACACACACACACACACACACACACTAACCACTAACACACCCGGCACCGTGTACGGTTCCGTTCAGACTGATGCGACCTTCCCCGCCCAACAGGTTCGCCATTCGTGCGTGCGTGACTTCGCCGTAAAGTGAGCGAGACAGACAGGGAGAAGGAAAGAAAGAAAGAAAAAAACAGCGCGTGAGGCACATGCCATTTGGTGAAGAAATTAAGTCATCGGGTAGCCATCAAGCTCTGGACGGAATGTGTGTGTGTGTGTGTGCAAACAAACGTAACCCCTGTCGGTGAGTCTCGATATTTATGGGTTAATGAGGTCGGAACAGATTTCTGCTGAGCGATAATGCAGATGTGCCGGAACACCGGATGCATCTTTCCTGATCTTTTGCGCTTCGTCTAGTGTTCAGGGTTCGACAATTGGAGATTTTTATCACGAGTTGAATCAGTCTTATTTGTGTTTTATGATTTTAGATATTCTAAGTAAGATTGACGGCCCGGTGGTGATGCGACAGCGGCGCCGGTCTTCACACGGCAGGACCGGGGTTCAAGTCTCATCTGGGCCGTTCCCCCATAGTGAGGATTGACTAACCAACTATGCGGTATCAATTAGTCTAGTAAACCAGAAATGGCAGGCATGACCTTAAGAGGTCGTTAGGCCAAGAAAGAAGAAGAAGAAGAAGTAAGATTGACACACCTCTAGAAACTGAAGATTCTGAGCGTGCTAATCTACTTTTTCTTCTTCTCCTTTTGGTATTACGACCTCGAAATGGGCAAAAGTCAGTTCTACCTTTTGCGTTATCAGCGCCTCGAGAAAGAGCTTCCGAGCATATGAAAAGGTAGTTAAAATGTTGCAATTTTGTATGTAAACAATAGCACTTTATAATACATATAATGGTTTTAGTTAAAGTTAAGTTATCTCTGCGTAACAAAAATAACGTTGCCGACCCCTGCTCTAGACTCATTACGCGAAAAAAGGAAGGAAACGATTCGATTTTTTCTCCATTCTCTCTCTCTCTCTCTCTCTCAGTGAGGATTGACTAACCAACTATGCGGTATCAATTAGTCTAGTAAACCAGAAATGGCAGGCATGACCTTAAGAGGTCGTTAGGCCAAGAAAGAAGAAGAAGAAGAAGTAAGATTGACACACCTCTAGAAACTGAAGATTCTGAGCGTGCTAATCTACTTTTTCTTCTTCTCCTTTTGGTATTACGACCTCGAAATGGGCAAAAGTCAGTTCTACCTTTTGCGTTATCAGCGCCTCGAGAAAGAGCTTCCGAGCATATGAAAAGGTAGTTAAAATGTTGCAATTTTGTATGTAAACAATAGCACTTTATAATACATATAATGGTTTTAGTTAAAGTTAAGTTATCTCTGCGTAACAAAAATAACGTTGCCGACCCCTGCTCTAGACTCATTACGCGAAAAAAGGAAGGAAACGATTCGATTTTTTCTCCCTTCTCTCTCTCTCTCTCTCTCTCTCTCTCTCTCTCTCTCTCTCTCTCTCTCTCTCGTTCTCTTCGCGGCACACTTGTGATCCTTTTGCGCAATCGTCTCATTGCAATGGTTTGTTTCCCGGCGCGTATCTATCATCGGCCCACATATCGCTGCCATCGTCGAATACACACACACACTTGTCGCAGGCATCGGAAGAAACACCGAAGGACCGGGAGAGGCGCAAGAACGGAAGAAACCGATAAATCAATGGATGAATTGTTTGTGTATTTTCTCGCGCTCAAACGTTCGGCACTTAATAATTCCGTACACATCCGAGTCGTTTAACGAAAACATCTTTATTGTTGAACATTAAAAAAAACACACTCACACTACGAGACACTTCATCCTCACGCTGTGCTGGGAATGAGGTTAGGCTTTGCTCTCGTAAATGAAAAAGAAAAAGAAAAACACAAAAATGACGAGCTCGTAATCCGAGCTAATACTGCTTATTTGAATATTTAGTGGATCGACAGTGGTGACACAGACAGGGCATCTCATCTTTCGCACTTGTATGTTCCAAGAATGGTGTTCGTTCTAATGCTGATGGCGGTATGACGCTCGCAGTACAGACACCTACACCTGTGTGCCGTTGAACTATCGCGGATGTACACTGGGGTTAAGTTTAATACCTAGCGTTTAAGTCACATGCGGCCTTCTTGTGACCGAGAATCCTTCATCTATCCTTCTAAGCTACAAGGCTATTTACGGTGTGTGTGTGTTCGCTCTGGATACCAGTCTCGTCTTTACTATCTACACAGTTGTACCAGTAGCTACTACGGCCGCTGCATCCACTAGTGGTGATCAGTGATCTTCACCTTGTACGTCGATTTCCACACCTCAAACAGACAGATCGTCGAGTGGAACCGGTAAAAGATGGCGAGCGGCATCGAAACGTGCGTAATGACCGTCCAGGCCCAGGTACCGAAGAAATCGAGATGGGACGGCCGGAAGCTGGCGCGTCCCTTGATCAGCGTGTTGATGAACCACATCGCCATGTTCGCGACCAGCAGGAAGGTTACAATCTCCCTGCCCGGTTTCGTGCGGTTCTGCTGTGCACCGCGACACTTGCGCCACACCGCGTTCAGTATAAACAGCGTCTGGATGGAGGTCTGTATGAGGCTGAACAGTTCCGCCACCAGGCCCTCCCGTGCACCCGGCACGCCCTGCTTCATCGAGAAGTAGCTCCCGACGATACTGAACATCCCGTACACGTACACCCCAGTTTGGGCCAACACTAGCAGCGTACAGTCGAGACTGATCGAGCCACTGTGATGGTCGTTCTTCTTGCGCTGGTACTTAAGATCGCGCATCTTCAGCATGGCGACCACCACCGCCACCGCCGTCAGTGCGTACATGAGCGTTTCCGCGATCGTCACCTCCTGGATCGCAAAATACTCGTACCCGGGCTCGTCGTACAGCACGAAGTACATGATCAGGCAGATGATTGTGAGCACCGTCAGCAGGATACCGCCAAACATGCCCCGATGCGCCCGGGAACAGTCGACGGAAAAGTGGTGTGCACTTTTCGAGCCGGCCCCGGTCTGCACCTTGATCGAGCTGCGGCGCGTCCGATCGATTTCGGCAATCGTTTTCACCTTCTTCCACATCTCGTACAGAATGACGGCACAGATGAGCGAGTACTCGATGGTGCAGGGGAAAAGGAACGGGGACACGTTCTGCACCAGTGAACCCATTATGTTTGTGCGCTGACAATCGACGTACTCGGCCACTGGTTCGGTACTGCCGGTGGCTCGTCGCACCAGTGTGTGATTGAGTGCGGCGTCTAGCAGCTC
>KZ062518.1:72354-108485 GCA_002091835.1 Anopheles maculatus | reverse complement strand
TCTTCCGAGGAGTCCGAGTGCGCGGTTGTGGTGGAGACGGTACTGGTTGTGGTGGAGGCGGCCGTTACTAGCGCCGAGTGTGTGTCGAACGCATCGCCTGAGCAGAGAGCAACATTATTACTTGCTTGCTTCCATAATAACGCACTCCCTTCCTTCTAAACTTACCCTTGTGATGTGCCGTATGGGCAAGATGGTGGATCTCGTGCTTTGTTTCCTCCACCAGTACGTACAACCACTCGCACAGGTTCGTCGCAACCATGTGCATCAGCCCAAACCGTGCAAACACCTTGTGCCGGGCCATATCCAGATCGGACGTGTTGAGAAAGATGAACTGCATCTGCACCAGCGAAAGCAGCATCCGGGCGGCCGGTGTTAGCGCGATAAAGATGCTAGAGCATCCGGGCGATGCGTTCAGCTCAAAGTACTGTCCAAACTCGAGCCCAGAGTACACCATCGTACCGATACCGAACGCGATCGCACCGACCCGCAGATAGAAGCTGCCAAAGTGCGGTATACGCTTCTTCGTCGAGGAGCTACTATTGGTTTTCTCATCTGCCGGGAGGTTTGGATGTGAGTTAGAACCTTCTGAGAGGGATTTGTTGTTATGGGGGAGGGAGCAATACTTACGATAACTCTTGATGAGGGTTAGTACCGCACGCCGGCGCATCGTCGAGGCGTACACAAAGATGACGAACGCGATGCTGACGGTGTAGAGAAACAGGTAGAACCCTTGGTAAACGTTGGCCGGTATCTGGGAGGATAGAATCTCGGTGACTGGCAGCGCAATGCCGAGAATCACGACGATCTTTGCGTACAAAGCGGACAGGGCCGTGCTGAGTGCATCACTGTTAGGGGGAACAGGTTAACGGTGTGATCTCAGTATAGGAGCGTTTACTTAGCTAACGTTACTTACTCTCCGAAGCGTCTGTTTTTGCGCCGTGATTCCAGTGCCTGCTCACTCAGTGGTCCACTCGATGGTGGCAGCTGGCTTAGCGACACCTTGCTGCCCATGTTTGACTCGACGTCGTTGTTGTGGTGGCGCCGTCCAGGCAGCCAGGCCAACGATCCACGCCTAATGGCGGCCATCAGTGATGGTTTCGCGTGTCCATGCCCATCATGCGCCACAGACGACGAACGTCGGCCGGATGGGTACGTTTCACCACCCCCACCATTCCGTCTCGATTCCAGATCTTCCGGTATTTGGTCCAGCATCGTACTGGACCCATGATGCTGGTGGTTGTGATGGTGGTTACTGTACTTGGCCGGCATTACCTTCGCGTTGCTTAGTATCGATCCACCCGATTTGCTGAGCAGCTGCTGGCCACTGTCTGGATCGTGGTCCCCTTTCGGCACGGACAGAAAATTGCTGTCCTTGGCGAAGCTTAGCACCGGCTGCGCATCGTCTTCGTTGTGTGTACCGTCCGCTTCCTCGTCAACGGTGGCCGTACCTGTACCACCGAGTGACGCAAACTCACTTTCTAGCTGCTCACTGTCCGCGACGGAACAAAGAAAGGAAATGCAAGATAAAGCCGATAAGTCGATAACCCGTAATCGGCTCTGGATCTAGGTGTCGATGATGGCGATGATGATGATGGTGATGGGGTTAGGTAGATTAAATCGCGGAACTGAATTTCGCAAAAACGTGACCCGGCCGAGTAGCGGTGATCATCGGGAATGGTGCACGCACCTCCTCCCGATGTCGCTGATTGACTTCAGGCAATCGATTATCGTGCTCCCTTATCTGGTCCGGGCTTCTGTATCGTACGGTGGAACTGCCGTTTGGCTACTGGTAATTGGACGCTTCGGAATTGCGCAATAGTGGGGCTTTATCTCGGCACAAGAAACCGGTTACAGTTGTTCTGTTGAAGAATGGTCCAGAACACGTCCGGGCGCGCTGGTACATCGAAGGGAGAAAGTCTCCTACGCGCTCTTGGTGGCGCCGTCCAGGCAGCCAGGCCAACGATCCACGCCTAATGGCGGCCATCAGTGATGGTTTCGCGTGTCCATGCCCGTCATGCGCCACAGACGACGAACGTCGGCCGGATGGGTACGTTTCACCACCCCCCCCATTCCGTCTCGATTCCAGATCTTCCGGTATTTGGTCCAGCATCGTACTGGACCCATGATGCTGGTGGTTGTGATGGTGGTTACTGTACTTGGCCGGCATTACCTTCGCGTTGCTTAGTATCGATCCACCCGATTTGCTGAGCAGCTGCTGGCCACTGTCTGGATCGTGGTCCCCTTTCGGCACGGACAGAAAATTGCTGTCCTTGGCGAAGCTTAGCACCGGCTGCGCATCGTCTTCGTTGTGTGTACCGTCCGCTTCCTCGTCAACGGTGGCCGTACCTGTACCACCGAGTGACGCAAACTCACTTTCTAGCTGCTCACTGTCCGCGACGGAACAAAGAAAGGAAATGCAAGATAAAGCCGATAAGTCGATAACCCGTAATCGGCTCTGGATCTAGGTGTCGATGATGGCGATGATGATGATGGTGATGGGGTTAGGTAGATTAAATCGCGGAACTGAATTTCGCAAAAACGTGACCCGGCCGAGTAGCGGTGATCATCGGGAATGGTGCACGCACCTCCTCCCGATGTCGCTGATTGACTTCAGGCAATCGATTATCGTGCTCCCTTATCTGGTCCGGGCTTCTGTATCGTACGGTGGAACTGCCGTTTGGCTACTGGTAATTGGACGCTTCGGAATTGCGCAATAGTGGGGCTTTATCTCGGCACAAGAAACCGGTTACAGTTGTTCTGTTGAAGAATGGTCCAGAACACGTCCGGGCCCGCTGGTACATCGAAGGGAGAAAGTCTCCTACGCGCTCTCTCTCTCTCTCTCTCGCTCATTTTCTATAACTTTCGCTAGCAGCAGTTATCATTGTTCGACCTCCACTCACCTCGCTACCTACCACTACGCTCCTGAAGAACTACTACCAACTTGTACTTTGTCCGTCACGCGTTTGATGGATTGAACGAGTTTTGCCCAAAACACACACACACACACACGCTTATCATCTGGATGTACCAGCAGCACGAGACCTGACACACTCGGGGTAAGAAAACCCGTCCGCGTGTTGACAGTGTAAAACATTAACTGAACACCGATAGGTGCTTGACGTACCGCAAAACAATCGAATCACATTCGAAATGGGACCTTATCAGGCACTGCATCCCACCGGAGCAACAGCACAAAAAAGAAGGAAGCAAACCCCAATCGATACACCACGTAGCCCGGGGCCCCGGTGCACCTAACCGCTCGCCAAAAAGATAACCGCCCGAACCATAATAACCCACCCGCGGGCCAGGTTAAGTGGGTAGCAGGCAATCGGTTTGGCAAACATTTGCAAAATGGCAGACGACTCGTTAGCACCGGGATAGCTGTAGGGAGCGCGTTGATGGGTGGAGGCGTTGTTGCGGGTGAAAGATGCAAATTGTCCGCTGTACTTAAGGTGTGATCCACCTAGCTACTCGTCACGCTTCTGGAGAGTGACACCACGTTACAGTTTACCCAGCTCGCCGGTGGGCATTTGGTGTCAGATTTTTGTTTTTTTGTTTTACATTGCACGGCCGTGTGCAGTTCTGCTTAATCGCCACTGTAGCATTCGCTGAAGGATAATGGTAATGATTGTGTGTGTGTGTGTGCGGCGACTCGACGCCTTATCGACGCTAATCGATCAGAAGTTCTAGCGCGTTACCTCTTTGCGATCGGTGCCCGGTCGGGGCGGTCCAGTTTGACGCCCGGTCGCACCAACGGCTTGACGAATGGGCCGTCCATCGGCAACTCACCAACGATCATGGTGATTACGCTTTAACGGCAAACCCCCGCCCGTGTGACACACCGTTCTCCACTTCACTTGCCTAGCCGAGCTGTCACCTACTTGTCACTGCTAGTGGCCATGATGCACTTTGCGTTCTGTTAGTGGTGTTTTTGTTGCTGTTGCGAGCCGAAGCCTGCCAAGCACGTGCCAACGAAGGCGTGCGTACACGCGTGAGTGCAATTAAGTCACTCTCTCTCTCTCTCTCTCACACTCTCTCGCGCGCTCTCGTTAACCACACGCACACACACACACTTTCTCTCGCAGTCACACACGCGGACACACTGTAAACTGTGCAATTGGTGGACCGTGGGTGCCGGCAAAAAAAGGGATTGAAGGGAAAATAAGGTTGATGATGTGCAAAATGCGCCCTGCGACGCGCAACTAAGTGCGCGTATCGCACTCACACGGTCTTTTATACAGAGGTGAACTACCCTGTGCACCGTTTACCTCCTCCGCCATCTTCACACACCGCGCTTACCCGTTTTTGCTGTGGCCCATTCCGTCATCTTGGCATCATGCGAATGAGTTAGACAATTAGCGACCCGCGACTGCGATTTATGCTCTCCCCCCCCCCCCCCTTTAAGGAGTGTAGTTTTGTTCTAGTTATTATTTTTTTTTATCAATGCACTGTACACAAACACATATACGCGCGCGTGAAGCTCATGGCACGCGTGCCGTGACGGTCCTTAAATGTCAGCCGTACACGTAGAATTGATTGGCGGTACCAGAACTAATGGGAGAGACTTCAATGCATGCATATAAAGGGTTCCTTTACCTTGCAGGAGGACAGATTCGATGGAGATTCCCTTGGGAGCACCAGCTTGCGTGGGGTTTTAGAAGTGCCGGGAAATTCGGGAACATTTGGGTAGGAGTTAACATTTTATCTAGCCTGCCTCTTGATGACCTCCTGGCTTATATGTGACCTAATAAGAGCTCTAGAAAGCTCTGTACTTGATAGATTTGAGGGACAATCCCTTGGAAGAGATAAAAATAACACAGAGCTTCTGGTTTTTGATAGTTTTGGAAAGTTTGGGAACATTCATTACGTAAATATGTTATCTAGCCTGCTTCTTGATGACCTCCTGGCTTTATGTGATCTAATAAGGCTCTAGAAACCTCTATAAATGATAGATTTGAAGGATTTCCCTTGGAAAAGATGAAAATAACACAGCGCTTCTGGTTTTTGATAGTTTAGGAATGTTTGGGAACATTCAGTACGTTAAGATTTTTTTTAGGTAGTTTCTTGATGTCCTCCTGGCTTTATGTGATCTAATAAGAGCTCTAGAATGCTCTAGAAATGATAGTTTTGATGAAAAGAGATGAAAATATCACAGAACTTAAGGTTATCATCATTCTATGGCGATGATGATGATGGTGATGGGGTTAGGTAGATTAAATCGCGGAACTGAATTTCGCAAAAACGTGACCCGGCCGAGTAGCGGTGATCATCGGGAATGGTGCACGCACCTCCTCCCGATGTCTTCCCTTGGGAGCATCAGCTTGCGTGGGGTTTTAGAAGTGCCGGGAAATTCGGGAACATTTGGGTAGGAGTTAACATTTTATCTAGCCTGCCTCTTGATGACCTCCTGGCTTATATGTGACCTAATAAGAGCTCTAGAAAGCTCTGTACTTGATAGATTTGAGGGACAATCCCTTGAAAGAGATAAAAATAACACAGAGCTTCTGATTTTTGATAGTTTTGGAAAGTTTGGGAACATTCAGTACGTAAATATGTTATCTAGCCTGCTTCTTGATGACCTCCTGGCTTATATGTGATCTAATAATAGCTCTAGAAAGCTCTATAAATGATAGATTTCAAGTACTTCCCATGGAAGAGATAAAAATAACACAGCGCTTCTGGTTTTGATAGTTTTGGATTGTTTGGGAACATTCAGTACGTTAAGATTTTATCTAGGTAGTTTCTTGATGACCTCCTGGCTTTATGTGATCTAATAAGAGCTCTAGAATGCTCTAGAAATGATAGTTTTGATGAAAAGAGATGAAAATATCACAGAACTTAAGGTTATCATCATTCTGGAAAGTTTTGGAGCTCTGAGTAAGATAACATGTTGTTTAAATAATTTCTTGAGAATTTCCTGGCTTTTTGTGGTCTAGTAGAAGTTCTAAAAAGTTCTAATAATGGCAGATTTGAAAGACTTTCCTTGAAAGGGATGGGAAACTTGGGAACTTTTGCGTACTCTAACAATTTAGCTACGTAGTTTCTTGGTGACCTCCTGGTCTAGTAAGGGTTCTGGAAAGCGCTATAACTGAACGACTTCCCTTAGTAGAGACACAACTACACACATTTCCTTGATATCGGTATCTTAAAGTAAGATAAGATTTGATCCAGATGAATTCTCGATGAACTTCTGGCCTTGCGAGGTCTAGCAAGAGCGTCTTTTGAGGATTGTAACACCGGTTAAAAGCACCGCCATCAAGGTTTTGAAGTTGATATGCGATAGCAGTGCTTGAGCACTTGCATAAGATATTCCCATTCTGCTTGGCAAGAATTTTAAGTACCCCGATGCGTTCCTTCCCGATAGACATTCTATTGCTTCTGGTAGTATCCACTCGGAACTTCGATTTAATCGCCCCTCCCCCCCCAATGTCTCTGCAAACCGAGGTATCGCAAACATACAGTACCGATGGCGTAATTGATTAAGCTTCGCGCTATCCCAGCAATAATCCACTCGACGGGTAGTGGATCCGCGAAACACTTCTGCCGGAGACCACGCGACCCCTAAAATACGCCACGAAACATTGCGCATTGTTTGCGCTAAAAACCCGGCATCTCTGTTTACATCTTCAATTTAAACATTTGCTGATGTAGATGACGAAATCGGGTAAAAAGAAAGAAAAAAAAATACAAAAACAGGAGGGGGCGATTGAGGCAATCGGATTGCAATTGCGACGACCGTTCACGATAAGCGTCACCTTAGTGAAGTCTGCAAATGCACGTACTTGGAACAAATCGGTGAGTCTATCAGCTAAGGCACACACACACACAGACACACATGAGGGTACGTTGCGGTTATCTTAGATGCGAACGATGATCCCTTATCCCCGATGGGGCGCCTACCTGAAGGAGACGGAGTTTTTCTTGAGCAGCTTGCCGGTACCGCCGGTACTACCTGGTGTGCTGGGAGCAGTGCTGGTGGCCATGCTGGGTTTTGCCGTCCAGGCAGTGGAGAGTTCGTCCCCGGTTGAGCTCGTCGGTTTGATGGTGTGGCTTTTTTTCGGCACGGACCGGATTTAGAACAGCGCACTCACCACCGTTTAATATGGGCGCGTGAATAGATAGACGTCCAGAACCGCTGTCACCGCTTTTATCTAGCAAGAACTGATGCGTAAGACACCGTGGTAATAGATAACCGAGGGTACGGAATGGCCACCCTCACACATCACATCGCACACACACACACACACACTCGTACGCACTGGAGAAACCGCTAAGCAGGTGGGTAACCGCCACTATCTGTCCATCCAGGTCCGCCAGGGCTGATGTTTCAATCAGCAATCGGTGGGGTAGTATAGCCAATCAATTTCACTAATTGAAAGCCACACAACGGCTGAACGTCAGTGCAGTGGGACGCTTCTTATTAGCGTTATCTGAAGCCTGTGGTGTACGCCCCGGGCTCGCGCAATTCACCAGCTGATGGTGGCCAGGGTTGAATGGTGTGTGCAACTCACACATCACATCGCACACACACACACACACACACTCGTACGCACTGGAGAAACCGCTAAGCAGGTGGGTAACCGCCACTATCTGTCCATCCAGGCCCGCCAGGGCTGATGTTTCAATCAGCAATCGGTGGGGTAGTAAAGCCAATCAATTTCACTAATTGAAAGCCACACAACGGCTGAACGTCAGTGCAGTGGAACGCTTCTTATTAGCGTTATCTGAAGCCTGTGGTGTACGCCCCGGGCTCGCGCAATTCGCCAGCTGATGGTGGCCAGGGTTGAATGGTGTGTGCAAATGGGGGGGGGGAGGGGGCAACCTGTTATAAGGCTCCGCGGGCGCTGGGATGAACACCTTCCAAGGTAAAAACGGCGTCATCAGGCGTGCGCGTGCGCCATCGGACGTCCGCAATGTTAGCAATGTCTTCTTCTTGGTTATCTTTCCCTGGGTGCGGAGATGTTCCTTCCGTCCGGATGAAGTACACTCGCGTTATACACACACACACACCCGTTTTGATGCGTCTGTGGGTGGCAAGACTCACGGAATGACACGCGTCTAGTGCGACGATCGGATCCGACTGACACATGTGGGGGTTACCGATCCTATCTCATACGGTGGCCCGCCCGGTACTAGCTCGTGAGCGGATGGCCCGAAGGGAAGTCGTGGCAGTGGTGGATAGTAGGAGATAAACAAGAAGTCCACCAGACGCAGCGCTATTCGACGGGAGCGTAGCGTGAAGTTTACTCCGCTCTAATTGAAGGTGTAGTGGCGAATTGAGGCGGGCCTGCTATAGGGGGGTAGGGTTTCGGCAGGAAAACCAGTCAAAAGGTGCGAATAGGCACGGCAAATACACGAGCTCCATGATCTTCTGGCTGTTTGTGTGCCCCACTGCGGTGCGTTGTGTGTCAGCATCCGCAGCGTGACACTACCTCGCTCGATCTCTCTGTCGCTCGTTTCTTGCAAGAGTGCGACAAAAATCCAAACTCCACCAGGTACCACGAGACATCGCAGTGAATGTGCGTTCTAAATGGCGGGGTCGGAAAACCCACCCCCCTACACACCGTACGCAGCGCACTGACACAAGTCGTTCAAAGTTCAAGTTCAGCCAGGTTCAGATCGAAAGTGCGGCTGCCGTCGCGTGCCACATTGGTGGAAGCGAACGGTGAGCGCATAAAGAAGAAACGCAACCAGCAAACAAGTTGAAGAACAAAAACTGGTTCCACATTACCCGTAGTCGGCTGTCGCCTATTCTAGTGCAGCAGTTGTCTACGGTCGGTACGGTCGGTATGCTGCTGCACACTTTGACTCACGTGATGTGCCGCAACAGAAACACACACACACACACACACATGCAGGTCGTCCGAGTCCGATTTGTGAATCAGCTGCGCAGAGATCTGCAGGGTGCAGGGTAGGGGCATGGATTCCGAGGTGCCCCAGACACTGTCGGATGACGTCCGACAGGTGGTAGGGTAGTGGAATCAGCATCTACACAATATCGCAATGACGTCCGTATAGTCGTCGTCGTCGTCGTCGCTTGTAAAGCAGCACCAATAAACCAATAATCCATTATCAATCAATGCTGCACGATAGGTTGGGTTGTTCAAAACGGCCCTAACATCGGTCGCACCTTTTGCAGGACCTGGATGTTTGGCCGTGCGGCAGATTTAATGTCGCCAATTCTCGCCAATCACTCGCCCAACTCTCTTTCTCTCGCTCGGTTTTATCAGCAAAAACAACCGAAGGCAATCGCGGTAGGCAATCGCGAAATACTTTAAGCACGCTAGGGCTTAAGCCGTTCCAGAACTGACCCGCTATTAAACTGTCCAGATTGGATTACATCCCGAGGGAAGTCCTCGCCCTCGTGCGCTTTCTTATTCCCCAACAAAACTACTCGAATCCACTCGATCATCGTCTAGCCCGACAGCAAATCAGTGCCCGGCGAGTGTATACTTCCCAACAACTAATTAACGATTAGTGCTCCGACTGTGTGCACAGTGGAGGTCCTCTACCTGGGGAATTACCGGTGGACTCCCTCCATCTTTGATCCCGGCTACCAGTTCGACCTGGTTTTGTGATTATCGCCCTTCCTCTCTCTCTCTCTCGCTCGCACATGACATGCACACTCACACTGCGCGCTGCTTATTTCTTTCGGCAGGAAAACAAAACAACGGCCAGCAGCAGCTGCCTGTGCTAGCTGGTTCGACAAAGTTTAAGTCGCTTTTCAGCCCGGCTGGTGCAATCGGTTGTTTATCGACAACAGCCTTTGCCTGTAAGCCGTCGGCTTCGCTGAGATTGACATTTATTTTACCGTGTCAGTTTGCCTGGGGTTTTGATTGATGATGGGAATGCCGTACCAGCGGTGGAATTACTTTACTTTAGAGTTCCCTTGTTTGTTTGGTTTTGGTACGCTCTCCAGCGCCAAGAGAAGGAAGAAGGGGTTGGTGTATAGTTGTTGTTTGCCCGTATTGCTCACTTTATTGCACTATTCCGAACGATTTTGGGACTTGCTTACACTAAATCAAGGGGGTGATTGTGGTTTTGTTTATAGCACTAATAATTGGTGCCTTTTATGAGTAATGCTGTGAACGCTACTTCCGCTGCTGACAAACTGACTTTGCTTTGCATATGACACAGGACGGAGATGGGAATTCTCTTCTTCAAGCGCACACACTAAAACAGCACTCAACCGAACTTGTTCGGTAGGTGCACTAGAGACGCTCCCAGCGAGCTCCGACGTGCAGCTCGGAACGCTATCGACTGGCGGTGATCTGTTTTGCGTCGTCCGGAAGTTTGTCCGATCGATGGTGACGACGCCATTTCACCCAAACCTATCACACCATCACCTCCTGCCATCCGGCACCGGAGAAGGGTTTCCTGTGATCGGCAACCTATCTAATAAGCCGCTCGAATGGCTGATCACGCAAAGGGGTGCTAATTGGCCAGGCAAACCATACCACCCGTGTGTGATCCTCCCAGTTCCTACCCTGGACGCTAGTCCCCAAAACCCGATGCAATCTGCCCGATTTCTGGTCAGCGGCTGGTGGTCGACATTGAATGAAGAGGGGTCCCACTACAGGGTACAGGGGTCAAAACCGGATCACGCCCTACCTTGAAGTTGCCGCACCCGGCATGTTCGGCATCCCTGGCGGCTATTGAAGTTATCCTACTCACACACACACACACACACCTGGATAGATGATAAGAGACGATGACACAACTACCAGCTCTCGTTGTACCGTGCCTTGTAGCTGTTCTTCCAGATCTCAAACAGACAGATCGTCGAATGGAACCGATAGAAGATGGCGAGCGGCATCGAGATGTGCGCGATGATGGCCCAGGCCGCCGCACCGTAAAATCCCATCACGAGCGGCCGGAAGCTGGCGTTGCTCTTGACGAGCGAGTTCACCATCCACGCGGCTAGGTTCGCCACCAGCAGAAACGTTACGATCTCCCGGCCCGGTTTGGTGCGGTTCTGGCGGGCACCCTTGCACCGGCGCCACCACGTACTGAGCACGAACAGCGTCTGGAGCGAGGTTTGGGCAAGGGCGAGCACCTCGGACAGGACGGCCCAGTGTAGCAGCTGGCCGTGCGTATGGTACGTACCGATGATCGAGAAGACGCCGTAGATGTAGATGCCGGTTTGCGTCACCAGCAGCAGATGGCAGTCGATCGGTAGGGCGGCCGCCGTCTGGGCCGAACCTTTGGAGCGGTGGGTGACGACGCGCAGATCACGCATGCGCTGCATCGCCAGGACGACGGCGACCAGCGTTACCGAGTAGAGGGCAATCTCGTACACCACGATCTCGAGCGTGGCAGCCTGCTGCAGGTGACGTTCCTTGCGCAGCACAAAGTACATGATCAGCACGATCAGCGTTAGGACGAGCGTTACGATGCCACCGAACATGCCACGCTGCGCGCTCGAACAGTCGATCGAGAGCCGGTTCGCTGGACGGCCGGTGACGGTACGGTCGGATGGGGCAGGCTTGCGGGTTGGGTCGGTGGTCCGGTTCAACGCACACCACAGCTCGTACAGTGTGAGGGCGCAGATGAGCGAGTACTCGATGGTGCAGGGAAACAGGAACGGTGCGGCATTGTGGACGAGTGTGCTCATGATGTTGGTGGTGCGACAGTGTACGTCCGGCAGGTATTGCTTTGATCCTGTGCACAGTCCAGCCCAAACGATGTTTGTTGATAGAAAGCGAGAGAGGGGGGTAGACGGGAAGGGAAAGAAGGCAAAGAGAGGATAGAGAACATCATTGTCATCAATCTCTGGGTACGCCTTCCCCATTCCAGCGCACCACGGAGTATGGGAAAATTGGAGGACCTGGAGTAGCTCCAAAACATGATGGGAAATTGAAGCTTGTCACCAGGATAGTGTTATCGTACCGGGAGGTCCGCCCACCGTATGTGTGTGTGTGTGTATGTACGTACCTGTAGTAGCGTTGGCCGTCAGGTTGGTTTGCTGCTGCAGGCTGTGGTCGAGGTGCACGATTTCATGCTTCGCCTCCTCGACCAGCACGTACAACCACTCGCACACGTTCGTCGCCAGCATGTGCATCAGACCGAAGCGGGATACGAACGCGTGCCGATCCAGCCCGAAGTCCTGCCCGCTCACGATGATAAACTGCATCTGGACCACGCACAGCAGCATCCGGGCGGCGGGCAACAGGGCGACCAACAGATTGCGACATCCAGCGCCATCAGAACCTGTCAGAGAGCGAGAGCGAGAGGGATTGCGAAGCCGATCGATAACGATTATTATGCCGCAGGCAAACTGTCGGTATGGCAGCCGTGCGTTAAATCGGTTTTTCATCCTTCCCCAACGTGGCCTTACCGTCCAGCTCGAAGTATTGGCCAAAATCTAGGGCAGAGTACACCAGGCTCCCGATACCGAACGCAATCGCACCGATGCGCAGATAGAACGATCCACTGTGGGGGGCGGTGGCAACCGGGACCCGGACAACAGACGACTTCCGCTCATCTTCTAGACACATATCGTGTGAGGGACGGGGGGCGAGAACAAGTGTGAGTGTGGTTGCGAGAGGTGTGAAATTGATGGTGCTGCAAACCTCACCTGGACAGTGGGAAAGGTACTCGAGCTGGGTTTGCCGTCGCCAGCGGGCAACACACAAGAAGGTGCAGAACAGGATGGAGACACCGTACAGGTAGAGATAGAACGGTTGGTGGAAGTTGGCCGGTGCGGCACCGGCCACAAGCTCCGTCACCGGCAGCGTTACACCCATGATGATGAGCAGTTTCGCGTACAGGGCCGACAATGCCGTATCGAGCTGATTTCTACACGGGGTGGTCAGGGGGTAGACGTTTCTCAGAACGTTGGTTCACGTTGGTCCACTGTGCTAACGCTTACCTGGCTAGGATCCGATCACGCTGTAGCTTCCGATTTTCTCGGTTCAACTCATCGGTCTTGGTCGAAACCTCGGAGAACTTGCGGCTGAGCGATAGTTTGCTGCCGTGTTTGCGTATCAGATCGAAGAAGATGCGCTTCTGGGCACCGAAGCTCGAGAGCCGGCGGCGCGGTTCGTACAGGCTCG
Source organism: Anopheles maculatus (assembly GCA_002091835.1). Taxonomy (NCBI): domain Eukaryota; kingdom Metazoa; phylum Arthropoda; class Insecta; order Diptera; family Culicidae; genus Anopheles; species Anopheles maculatus. The sequence goes on along the minus strand of KZ062518.1, from coordinate 95,430 downwards.
GCGAGTGGGAACCGCTGCGGTTCGGATTTTTGGCATAGTGGTAACGCTCCACCAGCTCCACACTGTCGAGGGTGCCTCGGCGACTCTGGAGCGGCGACGGGCGTGCACTGGCGACTGCTGAGCTTGCCTCGCTGCGGTTCGGATTTTTGGCATAGTGGTAACGCTCCACCAGCTCCACACTGTCGAGGGTGCCTCGGCGACTCTGGAGCGGCGACGGGCGTGCACTGGCGACTGCTGGAATTACTTTACTTTAGAGTTCCCTTGTTTGTTTGGTTTTGGTACGCTCTCCAGCGCCAAGAGAAGGAAGAAGGGGTTGGTGTATAGTTGTTGTTTGCCCGTATTGCTCACTTTATTGCACTATTCCGAACGATTTTGGGACTTGCTTACACTAAATCAAGGGGGTGATTGTGGTTTTGTTTATAGCACTAATAATTGGTGCCTTTTATGAGTAATGCTGTGAACGCTACTTCCGCTGCTGACAAACTGACTTTGCTTTGCATATGACACAGGACGGAGATGGGAATTCTCTTCTTCAAGCGCACACACACACACACACACCTGGATAGATGATAAGAGACGATGACACAACTACCAGCTCTCGTTGTACCGTGCCTTGTAGCTGTTCTTCCAGATCTCAAACAGACAGATCGTCGAATGGAACCGATAGAAGATGGCGAGCGGCATCGAGATGTGCGCGATGATGGCCCAGGCCGCCGCACCGTAAAATCCCATCACGAGCGGCCGGAAGCTGGCGTTGCTCTTGACGAGCGAGTTCACCATCCACGCGGCTAGGTTCGCCACCAGCAGAAACGTTACGATCTCCCGGCCCGGTTTGGTGCGGTTCTGGCGGGCACCCTTGCACCGGCGCCACCACGTACTGAGCACGAACAGCGTCTGGAGCGAGGTTTGGGCAAGGGCGAGCACCTCGGACAGGACGGCCCAGTGTAGCAGCTGGCCGTGCGTATGGTACGTACCGATGATCGAGAAGACGCCGTAGATGTAGATGCCGGTTTGCGTCACCAGCAGCAGATGGCAGTCGATCGGTAGGGCGGCCGCCGTCTGGGCCGAACCTTTGGAGCGGTGGGTGACGACGCGCAGATCACGCATGCGCTGCATCGCCAGGACGACGGCGACCAGCGTTACCGAGTAGAGGGCAATCTCGTACACCACGATCTCGAGCGTGGCAGCCTGCTGCAGGTGACGTTCCTTGCGCAGCACAAAGTACATGATCAGCACGATCAGCGTTAGGACGAGCGTTACGATGCCACCGAACATGCCACGCTGCGCGCTCGAACAGTCGATCGAGAGCCGGTTCGCTGGACGGCCGGTGACGGTACGGTCGGATGGGGCAGGCTTGCGGGTTGGGTCGGTGGTCCGGTTCAACGCACACCACAGCTCGTACAGTGTGAGGGCGCAGATGAGCGAGTACTCGATGGTGCAGGGAAACAGGAACGGTGCGGCATTGTGGACGAGTGTGCTCATGATGTTGGTGGTGCGACAGTGTACGTCCGGCAGGTATTGCTTTGATCCTGTGCACAGTCCAGCCCAAACGATGTTTGTTGATAGAAAGCGAGAGAGGGGGGTAGACGGGAAGGGAAAGAAGGCAAAGAGAGGATAGAGAACATCATTGTCATCAATCTCTGGGTACGCCTTCCCCATTCCAGCGCACCACGGAGTATGGGAAAATTGGAGGACCTGGAGTAGCTCCAAAACATGATGGGAAATTGAAGCTTGTCACCAGGATAGTGTTATCGTACCGGGAGGTCCGCCCACCGTATGTGTGTGTGTGTGTATGTACGTACCTGTAGTAGCGTTGGCCGTCAGGTTGGTTTGCTGCTGCAGGCTGTGGTCGAGGTGCACGATTTCATGCTTCGCCTCCTCGACCAGCACGTACAACCACTCGCACACGTTCGTCGCCAGCATGTGCATCAGACCGAAGCGGGATACGAACGCGTGCCGATCCAGCCCGAAGTCCTGCCCGCTCACGATGATAAACTGCATCTGGACCACGCACAGCAGCATCCGGGCGGCGGGCAACAGGGCGACCAACAGATTGCGACATCCAGCGCCATCAGAACCTGTCAGAGAGCGAGAGCGAGAGGGATTGCGAAGCCGATCGATAACGATTATTATGCCGCAGGCAAACTGTCGGTATGGCAGCCGTGCGTTAAATCGGTTTTTCATCCTTCCCCAACGTGGCCTTACCGTCCAGCTCGAAGTATTGGCCAAAATCTAGGGCAGAGTACACCAGGCTCCCGATACCGAACGCAATCGCACCGATGCGCAGATAGAACGATCCACTGTGGGGGGCGGTGGCAACCGGGACCCGGACAACAGACGACTTCCGCTCATCTTCTAGACACATATCGTGTGGTAGGGGGGAGAGGGAGCGAGAAAAAGTGTGAGTGTGGTTGCGAGAGGTGTGAAATTGATGGTGCTGCAAACCTCACCTGGACAGTGGGAAAGGTACTCGAGCTGGGTTTGCCGTCGCCAGCGGGCAACACACAAGAAGGTGCAGAACAGGATGGAGACACCGTACAGGTAGAGATAGAACGGTTGGTGGAAGTTGGCCGGTGCGGCACCGGCCACAAGCTCCGTCACCGGCAGCGTTACACCCATGATGATGAGCAGTTTCGCGTACAGGGCCGACAATGCCGTATCGAGCTGATTTCTACACGGGGGGGTCAGGGGGGAGACGTTTCTCAGAACGTTGGTTCACGTTGGTCCACTGTGCTAACGCTTACCTGGCTAGGATCCGATCACGCTGTAGCTTCCGATTTTCTCGGTTCAACTCATCGGTCTTGGTCGAAACCTCGGAGAACTTGCGGCTGAGCGATAGTTTGCTGCCGTGTTTGCGTATCAGATCGAAGAAGATGCGCTTCTGGGCACCGAAGCTCGAGAGCCGGCGGCGCGGTTCGTACAGGCTCGGCGAGTGGGAACCGCTGCGGTTCGGATTTTTGGCATAGTGGTAACGCTCCACCAGCTCCACACTGTCGAGGGTGCCTCGGCGACTCTGGAGCGGCGACGGGCGTGCACTGGCGACTGCTGAGCTTGCCTCGGAGATGTCCCGATGGGGGCTGCCCTTTGTACCGAGGAATCCTCCATCGTCTGGTGGAGGATGGACTCTGGGGCGTGGGAGATAGAGAGAGAGAGAGAGAGAGGGAGAAATAACGAAAGATAGAAGAGGAGGGGAAACAAACAAGTACGAGCACCCCAACAAAACACTAGCTCTGGCGAGCCTACACACCGGAGCTCCGGAACTCGCATGACACGCAGGATATTAAAATTCTAGAAGACTAAGGATCTTCTAGAAAATAAACTAAAATCATACTATTGAGAAAATAATTTCCTAAGGCTTTTAAGGTTATACATAACGAAAAATGAATCATTTAGCACAATTCTCAACATGTTTATACACCTCAAGATGTTCTGGGACACTATGCTTTTATGTTCTAGAAGCATAACATCTGTTGGCCAACATCATATGATTGTAGACTAACGAGACATTGAGAAAACGCTTTTTTTATTGCTTTAACAAATGTCTCTTATTTTTGGTGGACACTAGACTCTGTTTACTTTGTCCAAAACTGACGAAACCCTCTTAGCCGCGTTCAAATGCTAAAAGGAAGGATTTTCGGCCCCGTATGTGTGGATGGACATTCGAGGGGTCGCTACAATTGCCAGACTCCAGTGAACTGATCATGTCATGAGAATGGCACCGCGCGACCCAGCCCGTAAAATCCTTTTAGGCCGTCCACATGGACAGAGGAGGCGTGGTAGGCCCAAACTGAGATGGAGTGATGGCGTTGATGCGTCCGCCAGAACGGCCGGGATAACGGATTGGCAGACGACGGTGCTAGACCGTGAGCGGTATCGAGGATTGTTGCAGCAGGCCAAGACCGCGAAGCGATTGTAGCGCCTGATAAGTAAGTAAGACTCTGTTTCAAAAGCTTATCAAGCTTACTAAATCTGGTTGCAGAGAAAGTGAGAGTAAATACTAAGATTAATCTTAATAATCTTGTCTAACTAATCTAGACTAATATTCTAGACTAAAGAAAACACCTAAACCGTTAAGACAATAATGTCTAATTCTAATTCTTGGTAGATAAGGAGTTACTGGGATAATTCTCAAGATCTTCAAGTACACTAGGCTCTGCTCTAGAAGCTTTCCAACACATACATCTGGTGGCAGAGAACGTAAGATTGAAAACTACTAAGATATATGTTCTAGAAAATCTCCAAACTTGAAACAAATATCTCTTATTTTTGGTAGAAAATGAGTTATTGACAACAATTCTCAATAAGTCTGTGATATTTTCTATTTTAAGGTACACCAGAATCCTAGAGAATATTGTAAAACCTACATTTAAAATTGAAAAAGGTATTCTTATTCCTTCTGCATGTTCTGCATGACTCCAATTTCTGATAGAGCGAAAATGATTAGAAATAAAATCTTCAGATACATTGAGCTCTCTTGTTTCAGAAGCTTACAGCTATCTATCCTGAAGATATTGCAACTGATGTATGCATTACAGAATATGGTTCTCAATAGAACGCGACGAAAAGCAAATCTACTTCATATAGTTGAATAGGTTAACTGGAGTCCTATATTGAAGATATATTTACCAAAATTATTGCACCTTCTTCCAGCATTGCCTTATGACAGTAATTATATTCGCCTAGTGCCTGACCAAATGCAATTCCTACGTTATGCATTCCGTTAGTTTATAGAGCTGAGCGTAGTAAAATGTCTACCTCTTCAATGACATCGACCGAAAAGGTACCTAAATTCCGGCGCTGGTAACGCAAAGAAACAAGGTGCCATGCGGTGCAGAATGCTAGCTATTTGGTCTCGGTACACCAAGAGCATTCCGTAATGTATCAAAGGCTTAGAAACTATAAAATCACTTAAATCAAACCACTCAAATCACTGCAACAATTCACACACGGTAGTGTGGGAAGCGAACGGGACAGAGACATTCGACTTTTATCCAGCTTCCGTTTGATATGGCACCCTCAGACACAAACCCACAAAAGCTAAAGCTACCCACACACAAACCGGACACCTGTTGCCTGTCAATTGGGTGTCATTTCAGTGCCGTGTGGTTTCGTTTGGTGTAAAGTTGAACGAGAAAAACTTTCTAACGCTACCTTACCTTTGCTGGTGGGATTGAGCAGCCACGGAACTGCAACTTCGATGTGCTGCGGGTGTACGGAACAGCACCAGGATTAGAAAACCTTGTCCGTGATGACAAAAGTTAAGGATTTTGACAGTTGGCTTTGTTGGAGCGTGATGTATGGACGCGGATGGGGAGTCCCGTGCACTAAGTAACCTATTTAGAAATTAATGCTAGAATTGTGACTTCCAATATCCCGATCGAAGCATTCTAATGATGTCCTAAGTCCCCAGTAGAGTAAAATCCCGATGCTTAGGACGGTTCGAGAATGCTGCGTCAAACTTTAAATAAATCTTAAACGGCGATGCTTCCCCAGAATTTCCGGCAGGAACTTTCTTCGCACAACCCCCTGCAAAGGTGGGCGAGTTCTTTTTCCCCGACGAACGGAGCAATTCCACCAAGCCGCTATTCTCCAATAAACTAATTTCGTCCCGGGTTACCGAGCATTACGGTTCGGCGAAAGTGTTCCCGCCACCCATCGAAAGGACGTCCCCCGGAAGTGTTCTGTTGCGCCGGGTTCGCGAAACGGCAAATTTAATCAAACTCCTGCGGCGGGTGACGACAAATCTCCTGTGGCAACCTTTCGGCAAACCGCTCGGCAAAGACTAGGTTACCTTCAAATGCTGCGGCTCCAACTCCACCAGGAAGTTGCTGGCTGCGAGCAAAAGTTTTTTGTTGCCCTCACGCCCCCCCTCCCCCGCCCTCAAAAATGCAAGATGGCGTTGTGCGTCTTCGAAGTTCCAATTAAATGTGTTTTTTTGGTGTTGTTGCCAGCAGATGTTGTACTGCTTATCAAACCTTAATTTCTACACTTCATCGCTTGATTAGTAGGTGCCGTGTGGATGGGGTAGTAGAGGATGCTGCCTTCCCGTATTATGTCAAGCGTTAGTACACATAAACACACACACACATTGCTGCCGTGCCTTATTCCGTGCAGGTTTCGTCGACAACGAATTGAAGATTTACTCGCTTACTCGCTTTTAACAACACGTTAGCCAGCGAAACCCGATCCAGATAAGGCCCTCGCACTGTCTCCGAAGGCTGTGGTCCCCCCTTGTCTATGCATCCTCCGGGCGTTTGCTGGCGTTCTTTTCTTCTCATTATTATCTTCTTGTTGCTCTTGCTCTTAAATGTACTCTTCCCCAAAAAAAAAACTTCGAACACACGCGCACAGATGAAAACATAAAATGAAACACCCAACCAACAAAAAAAAAAAACATGGCCTAATCTCTCGAGCAGACGCTATAAATGAAGGTAAAGAGGTGCCAAAAGGCAGCACACGACGCCAGGCAGCGCTTTTTCGAATTTGATTTGAATTACGTTAAATTGAATTATATTGTAGATAGAGTGTGTGTATGTGTGTGTGTGTGTGAGTGTGAGAAAGGGGCTTTGCCATTCGCTTTGCACTCTGCATCATTCTTTCTTTCTCGTTCTCGTTTACAGTTCAGCCCCTTCCCCCGTCTATTACTTGCCCGATGACTTGCTCGGTCGTGTAATCAGGCAAAAATCCAATCAGTGTTCCCATTTCCGGGCTCCTCCCGGGCAACAAACCAACACACACACACACACACGCGCCAACACTTACTTCTTCCTGTTGTGCAGTGTGTCATAATTATTTTCCTCAACACTGTCTGCAGACAAGAGGCAAGCGTATTCTAAAGTGTACGTTTTTTGCATGTTGATGTGCTGCTCGTGCTGCCTGTCCATCGGTTCGGATGATCTCTTGCACCAATAATCCCGGCGGCTCTGGCCGAAACACGGCTACCCAGCAGGGATGCAGAAGCCCTGACGTCCGCTTTTCGCAACGGTACATCCCGGCGGGAGGTTGTTCTAGATTACCGTGTGTGTGTGTGTGTGTGAGTGTCTCTGTGGCGCTCTCTGTGGTGTGACAGAGAGTAGCAACAGGGAGCAGTCCGTTTTGCAACACGGCACTAATCACCGCAGGACGTGCGAAAGGTGTCGGGCAACATCAGCAGCAGCAGTAGCAGCGCATAAAAAAACTCCTCCCCAGAAGGATACGATCTCCGCTCGTGGTGGATACTCTTTAATCCCAATTTACGAGACGGTGGCAATCGAACTGGTTAATGGTTTCGCATCCGGCCCATTTAGGTCCGGTGCGGCAACCGACACCTGCGCGCGCGCCAGGGCGCCATCTGCATCATATGATCTCTCCGGTCCTTCGTTGCCATGCGGGTTTGAAATTGAATAGTGCAGGAACAGGGAACAGGCGAAGACGAGCGAAATTCCCGGAACCTTCGCACTGGTCGGTGTGCATACGGGGTGATGCGCACGCTAACGACCGGACCGGAGGCCCACCTTCCGAGATAACTACTAGGCTGGGTGAACAAAAACTTACCAACAGCGTAGCTAGGGAAAGCGAAAACGACAACATGCCGAGTAAAGTTTTAGCTATATCTGGGATTCTTGTTCTTGCGGAGTTGCCAGTGAAGTGCTTCACTGCAGTGTGCAGCAAAACAAAATGCACAACTTTCGAATGAGTAAACGGGGAAACAACTGGACTTTTTTCAAACTCTAAGCGGTTAAACAGCACTTAACGAGCGGTAACGCTTAATAGCAGCTCGTTAAGCGTGAGTGGGTAGCTTTTTCTTGCTTGCACAAATGCAACAAGTGTGTTGCACACCATTACTACTACTACTATGTCACAGGGAGGTTTCCCGCTCGGAAGTATGCTGCTGCTTAATCGCTTATTAATGGGTGCAAACAACAGCTGCATGTAAAGAACTTAAACGAAAATGGTAGACTTACCCCGGAAATTGGTGTGGACACGCGCTATTAGAACGACTATACTCACATCAACAAACACTTGCACACACGAAACGGGGGGAGACACAAAAACTGTACACACTTACTGCAAATTTTGGACTAAACGCACACAGAATACTAGGAACGATCACACATCCTGGCCGCAATCAGCTGGTTGGTCGTCGGCCAAAGGTTTCGCTGGCTGGTTTTTTTCTTTTGCTGGTGGTTGATTGCTGGTGGCGGCGTACTGGTTGCGATCCCAACGGTGACTTCAACTCCCGACCGTCTGTGGAAGAAACCGCGCCATCACAAGTCCCAACACAAGAGGCGGGGGGGAGAGATGTGCGTGTGTTGTGCTTCGGGAGGGAAGATTTTTGGGAAGACCGTTCGCTGGCGCGTCAACTATCGAACTGATGCTGCCTGGTTCGCATCCGTTTCCTTTACGATACCTTTAGGGTGCCGTGTACCCGGGTGGTGGTTGGGCCGGCGGTAGATATGTTCAGGATCCTGCCGGTAGTACGGACAGGTGGTTGGCACGAAAAACTCACCAACTTTCCGATCCTTTCCCAGCCCAGCGGTAAGCGATGCGCTAGAGCGAGATAGAGAAAAGGGGCGCGAAAGAGCTGGCGGTCGCGGTAGGGGAGCGAGAGCGAGCGAGAAAGAATGGGGAAAAAGGATGCTCTTGCTGTTTCACTACCTGCCTTTACTGCGACTACTCATCGCCCCGTTCTCTCTCTCGCTCTCGCTCTGTCTCTCGCTCTCGCGCGCGCCCTCTAGCTTCACAATCTGTGATGTGATGTGTCCTGGCGCGCCATTATCTGCATGTTCCCGGCTTTTCATGTACTATATAATGTGGCGATCCAAACCACCCATCCCTGGAACGTGAATTCTAGTGGCTTCCTGCCCAATCCACGTCTCTCTTGCTTCCGTTCATCCCGATCCGGCCAACCTACTCCCGAGTTCTAGGATCCCTGGCGTAGGGATGGCTGGTGCGGTAGTTTGTTTGGTGGCGCAAAACGGGCTAGATGATAGGTGCAAGAAAAACATACCAATCTCCCTTTCCCTCCACTCCCCCTTTTCCTTCCAACCACACCCCTTCTCTCCACCCCAGACGTACGTAAACCACCAACTCCAATATTCTGTAGCTTCCGGCAGAGGACTGGTAACGGTTCATCACCGCTCGCTACATTACTCGCTTTCTCGCTTACACTAGGCGCGTGCTCTCTCACTCTCTCTCTTTCTCTCCCACCCTCTCTCTCTCTCTCTCGCTCTCTCGCTCGGTAGTGTTCTAGTGCAATCAGCAAAACAGACAGCATCCGGGCAAGCAGGCAGAGTTCGATGCGAGGTACGACCAACAGGTTGTTTAGCTTTGGTGTATTTGGTTTGGTTGGTTTTGGTCGACACAACACGGGCAAAGCAAATAAAACACCTCTTATTTGCTTTCCCGTGCGCGCTCTCTCTTTCTCTCTCTCTCTCTCTCTCTCTCTCTCTTTCTCTTACACGCTATTTGATGGATGCGTACCGGACTATAGCTGACATTTAGGGGCTTTTCTTAAGAAGCAAAGCAACAAAAAAACAGGAAAAGGTTCCCAAGAATAAGGATGCATCCGTGATACAACTTTTAAAAGGAAATCGGGGGGGGTTTTCTTTTGCTGTAAGTTTTCTGTAGGACCACAACGATTTTTCCAAAAAACTAAAAACAAAACAATGCTAGCGAGACTGCGAAGGAGGTGGTGACAGGGAAAACACAATAATAAGAAACAATCGCTACACACCACACCAATCGGTCCCAAAAATAGAAAATCGCAACAAAACGAAGAAAGAAAAAAAAACGGACCCAAAACCCCCTAAATGTAGGCAATTTCGGGATGAACAACGCAAACGAACGAGAGAAGAGCGAACCAGGGAAAAGGATTGGCGCTATTTTATTTGATCAATTTCATTTCATATCGCTGCGCCGTTCTATGTCAATGCGTGCCCCGCTTCCCATTTTTCTTTTCTCCCTACCATCAGACGATTGCTGGGAGGCAAGGTAATCGCTTTTGCGCCCCTAAAATAACCTATTTATTCATCGCTCGGCAGGGGTTCGGCAGGGAAAAAGCCGGGAAAGGGTGGGCGTATGGGGGTTAGGGGGGGGATTGGAAATTAAAAGAAAAAATCTAGATTGTTACATCCGAAGCCAGAAAGCAGCGCTTAAAAAGAAGGGGTGGGCTTTTTTTTATTTTGCTCTCCCTGGTGGAAGGAGTACTAGGTGACAGGGGGTAGTTTGCTGAGGTATACAGAGTGTTGCAAGATGCGGGGTAGAAAGGGCAGGTAGCTACTTTTATTTATGTTGTATCTCACTTACCTGTACAGTTGTGGAGGTTTTCCCTCTCCTTCTCTCGCTCATACACACACACACACAGATTCTCGTTCTCTTTCACCCTTGGTAGTGTCATGTGTTGCAGACGGTACACGCGGTTTCTCCTCTTATCTTCGAAACAGGCCCCCCCACCTTCACACCTCCCTCACATCCAACATATGCACACGAAAGGACATCTCCCTTTCACCCATCCTCAACAACCCCTCTCCCCCCCCCAACCCATACTCTCCCTCTTCTTAGAACTGTTGTGATGAGAGATGTTCAAGAAGATCGAGGACCAGCAGAAGGATGAGCTGCGCTATGGGCAGGAGGACGTTGATTTGCTGTCGGGATGGTATCCGTTTTTTGTTATCCCTCTTCCACTTCTTCCCATCCACCCCTGCATCTCCCTTCCCTTAGCAAAGTCACCCCTTTTTGCACGTCATCTACCACGCTTCAACCAAAAAAACGAAAACGAAAACTCCCCGGACGACAAAATGGGCCTCAATGGTGTGTACCGTTTTGGCGTGTGTTTTCAATGTGTCTTCTTCATCTTCATCTTACCCTCCGCATTGTCTGTCCACTCACTCGCTCGCTCTGTCACTCTATACTCTATAGGTGGTGAAATGAAAGTGGACGAGTATCGGCAGTGATACGACGACGATGACAACAAACGAGTATCTAAATCTGTGCCGAGGGGTAAAGTCGAAGCGTTATGCATGCGGATGCGGAGTTTTATGTGTGGAGTAGCAATTTTCGTTCTTCTGCCCGCGCCACGAGGCTGTTTGACTCGGTGTGTGTGTGTGTGTATGGTGCTCATGCGCCCGCAGGACCTATGGCATAGGCATTCGGCAGTGACAACCGGGCTCAGATCGGCACAGGTTGCACGGTAGCGTGAGGTTAGGAGCGAGCGAGAGATACGATGAGGACTTTCGTTACCGTTCTAATTGGCAGGGATTGGATGCACAAGTGCAGTGCAGTCGGGCAAGCGGTTACCGAGAAGCAAGGTGAAGAGTTAATGGCAGTTCGATTGATCTAGCCTAACACTGCACGGACTGCAGAGCTCCCTCGCACGTTCGCATCTGGCAGGACCTTGCTTTTGGAGTGTTAATTTATGCTCGAGCCTAAAGTCAAGTGTGCCATTAATGGGCGCGCATGAGTCTTGCGAGCACGCACGCACAGTACTGCAGCGGCGAACGGCTGTAGCCGTCTGGCGTCCGCCATTCTACCATGAAATGATTTCTCCAACTGCGCGCCACAGGTCCTTATGTACATGCAACGGAACCCCCATCCTCCCGAAACGGATGCTGCCGGTAGAAAGCAGATTGCAGAAGCATATACAGGGGCGCTTGCACACCTGTTGAAAAGTCTTCCGTGTGCGGGACGCAACTTGCTCGCTGTACATAGCACTTAAGGCTGTCCGTAAATATAAGCCGCCGGTGGCATTTGGTTTTGGTGTGGGTTACTAGCACCGTGCGGAGTTTTGTTTTTCGTTTTTGTTGCAAGCGTAGACGAGCTTCGGCAGGATAGCGAAAGGTGTCTGGAACAACGCGCGAAAGGCGCGTAAGCGAGAGCGCCGATCGACAGCAGCACTACAAAGCACACTCAGCTTAGTAGCGGTGTGTAAGTAAAGGAACCATTGCCTAGTGACATCTCACGCGTGAAGAGTTGCGTGAGCGAGTCCGCGCGTGTGTGTGTGTGTGTGTGAGAGCGAGAACCCGACAGCCCTAACCGGTTCGGTGCTTGAACCGAGAGGATTAGCCTAACCGCACGAGACACACATCTTCAATAGGTGGATATTTCATCGGGAATCACTTCGCAGACCGTGCCTTCTTCGGGCACGCTCTGTACACCGCCTCGGCAGTATATGGGTTGCGGGGTAGAGTTTCTGGGGTAGGCTTTATTGGGCTATCTTTCGTGTGGCAAGCAGAGCAGAGCACTGGTGGACATACTACACTGTAACCCTTTTTCTACCTGACTGAGCTAGAGCAAATTATAGCCGAGGTAGGTTTTGTCGGTGACAGTATAGAATGGGGCAGAGCGAGCGTGTTGCTCCCGCTTTTCTCTTTTCTGCCTGCCACGTCTTCTTCCTCTAGGCCACTCTGATAAGCCTTGAATAGCTTGGATGAATCGGTTTAGGTTAGTTACTCCTCCGATGGTGGTCAGTTTGCGGTGGTATCTTTGTGGTGGCCTATCCTTCTGCTTCCCTATCCTGTGCTTCCTTCATCCCGCCAGCCACCATCGACTTGCGACTAACTATTTTATTGAATTGCTGTTCTCTTCAACCTCCCCCAGGGGGATATTCAGGTACGAGCTACCTACGAACAGCGCTCAGCAGACACGAAACGGGATGGTGCGGGAGTCCTCGACACCACGCCGTCTCAGCAACCCAGCCGGCAAACGAGTATGGTCACGACGGCACGACGGTGTGAAAATTAAATGCATCACAAAACTCGAACGGGAAATGTCACTCAAACGGTAGGCAGCGCCAAACGTACACTATCTCTGCCGCACAACGGTGACTCGTGCTGGCTCGCATGTACGTGTGTTTGTGGATGCAATTATGCCAGCCAAACCAGATTGGCAGTGGGAAGATTCGAGCCGCACCACTACTGATTGGCATTCTGGGCCGCTGTACCTTTTACCCGTACGGCAAAGAGTGAGAGTGTGTGCACCATTTTGGCGCTACTACTTCGGGGTAAAGATCATTAAGCAAATGGATGCGGCCTCTTTCGCAACAGGACCAGTACATCGTGTTTTTTTTTTCCTTTGCGTGGCGTTGCGACATTCACCTTTTTGTGCGCCATCTTCAGCTCTTCCGCATGATGCTGCCATGCTATGACAGCTTGATAGTGTAACGGCGCTGACAGCTGAAGGTTTCCTCTTCTTCCTGGGTTTTGCTGTGCTCACACACACACACACACACACACACACGCGCGTACACTCGGTGGTCGGAGTTACCCTCCAGAATGCTCTACACCAACCCAGAACGGTTGATGGGTGTCATAACCTCACTTTAGCCGTTGATCCTCCCATACCGGCACAGCGCCCAATTTGTGTCTTGTGGTGGTGTTTGGTGCTAAAATCAGGTCCGGCAGCTACTGCCGCCGAGCACATCGGTAGGTCAGAAGGTCCTATCGCAGCACTTATCGGAACCGTTCGACCGAGGTTAAGATGCTAAAAACTCCATCTCAATCGAGGTCAAGTGCGGGAAGGTGCTTGTTGTTTTTTATTGGTTGCGTGTACATTTGTTGCTTTTATTTGATTTCACTCGTAAAAAGCAAAAAAAAAAGAAGAAAGGTAACACTCCCTACTTTATCGAAAAACAAAACCCTCGAACGAAGTGGAAGAAAAGGGTCCGATTACCGCAAAACCCTGTACCTCAGCCCTGTACCATAGATTGGGTTGTCACAGATGGGTGACTCACATGAAAGGCAAAAAACACAGGCTGACCGGCTAGGAAATAAAAACAAAACAAAAACAGCAAGCGGCAACTAGAGTAAAAGGACATCTTCCCGGAAGCATTTATTTCCGTAAAAAGGTAGGGGTGGGGAGGCCCGGGGTAGTGTTTTTCGCTTCTAATGAGCGCCCGGTGGACGATGTGCCCGGGTGTAAGCGAGCGTGACGTGGTAAGGGCGACCACCGCCGCCATGTGAGCAATTTAGCGGACGAAACATCCTAAAACACTAACCTGTGTGTTGTAACCGGTGGTGTGGCCTATTTTGCTAGAACCGTGTATGACGTTGAAAACTTTATTGCAGTGTACCGTTTAAGGGTAAACGGCGTACGGTTGGGTTGATGTGTGAGGGTGAAGAAGATAATCGGCTCACCGGGTTTGCGGCCGGCGACTTTCACGTACGTTGAACGTTGGTTTTGGGGCCAAACTTTGGGTTGATGGGTTTCGCGTGCTTCTGCGTAAAATTTGCGCTCCTCGTCATATGTAGCGCATCAACTTTAGGAACTCCGGTGCGGATGTCTGCCCATTGGGCACGCGAAGCTCAACGTCCAATTTTGATCACAATCAAACACGTAGAATTAACAAGAATTGGTAGGACCAATCGTGAGTTTTTTTTTCGATTTTAATTAGTTTCGAATCACAAACGAACGCTACCGTTTTATTGCCATCAGTTTGCAAGATCACGAAAGAGTTAGTTTGGCACGACAGTAAGCACCCGAGTGAACTCACCCGCGGCACGTTTCACGGTGTAACGGTGTTCGTCCGCCTCACGCTAATCACCGCGAACTACTGATCACATTCCGAAGCACATCGTACGCCCGGCCGAGCGGCATACGGCTTGCGGTCCCAAACGAGTACCCTGTGTTGCAGTTGCCCCTGTCCAGAATCACCTCACCTGCACCCCGTTCCAGACTACCGAGGCTGGAATGTTCGAAATTCAAGCATAAAACGGTTATCGAACCGTCTCTGTGTGTGTGTGTGTGTGTGTGTGCGTGTTTTGGGTGGAATACTTCCGCACGGTGCGGATGCTGCTTCCGGTTTTTGGGACACCCGCTCGCAACTCCTAAAAACCCATTTTTGCAACGGTGCACGCTCCAACACACACAATCGTTTGTTGCCGTTTGTTGTGTGTTAGCCAGGGCTGGGCCGGGTTGGGTTTTGGGGGCAGCAGGCAGTTTATGTTGATGACCGTACGTCGCGTACCGTATATTATGCTTTGTAAGAGGGTGGTCCACTGTGCACACACACACACACGCGCGTGAGACCAAATACGGTGCTTTAATTTGAATCTCATCCAGCTGGAAATACGCGATCCCCGCAACTGGCCAGCGAAAAAGCCAACGCGTTTGATGACTCGATCGTGTCATCTGGCTAGCGTTGTGGGTGTTGACCGCGGAGATGAAGTTCGCTACAGCAAACACTGCTTTAGTTGACGGCATGTGTGTGTGTGTGTGTGTGTGTGTGGCAAGAAGTGGTGTCACGCGGCGCAACATACAAGCACTAGAAGCAGAACACAGAGCAGAAAAACAATACATTTGCCCGTTTTGCCTACCGAAACGAGTTTGTTTTTGTGCGTGTGCTTGTTGTGAAAGGGGTGAGGGATGTGACAGAGGAGCGAATAAAAGGGTTTGGCACCCACTGCAAAAAAAAAAACAGAAAATCGAGGTGCGGTTCAACAAATAAAATAAAACAGACGGGTGGAAAATGGAAGATGTACAATACCGGGGGATGTGTGATGCATTCAACCGGAACCGGGTTTTTGGGTGTGGAGCGAAGTCCGCTTGAACCCTCCGAATCTGGTCATCGCTGCCCGTTTTTTTTTACCAGTTGGAATGCTCAACTTGGGTTAAGCAAACCGCCTTCGCCTTCCCGTGCCGGATTTATAGAAGTTACACAAGTCGATTGATTCGACAATTCATTTCGGTAGAATGATGCGGACACAAGAGGGTGGAAACGCAGATAATATACCCTTTCTGCAGGTCTGCTAATGAATACCGATTGCGGAGTATAGTATAAAAAACAACCGCCTAAAGGTAGGCAATACGAATAGCAATTTAATCCTATGAGAAGCATTTTTGAACTGCTACAAGTACCATTTAACAACTACAAACATAGGTATCGATGAAGTTGTTGCTGGTGATTATTTTTCGCCCCACTTTTTTTTTGCGTGTAAGCTTGGCCAGAGACTAACGGACAACGGCCACACAAACAATCAATTCGCGACGGTGGGAAATTCCACTTTTTTTTTGGCTTTGTTGCGCCCTGTACATCAATCGATCAGTTGACCGTTTATGGTCGAATAGATCGTTTATTATGGTGCGATGAGTACGATGCGTACATTTTCGCTCCCGTTCGCTCTGCTGGCGTTTGGAATGGGTGGTTTTGGCTCGCTGCAACTAAATGTCAGTGTGGTTCAAACGGCTCCCGTAATATGGCACATCAGAAACAGGAATATAAGTAAGGGTAATGGCGGAGTGGTGGCGGGAAGAGACGCGAGAAGGAGGAGAGGGGGTTAGGTATATTGTACAACAGATACGCCGCACACACTGCTTCCCACTTTCAACACTGACTTTCCGCATGATTGCAAATTTCTGCATCGAAGTTGTCGCTGTGCATGCTACAGTAGCGCCTGGCTCGGGACTCCAAAAAAAGGCCAAACCCTTACAACCAATTTTGCATAAAACAATTCCGTTGCCGAGCAGTGGGTTGAGGGAGCACAACTAACTCGGGTTAAAAACAACAACAAAACACACACACACACACACAGACACACGAGCTAACGTTTTGCTTGTGAAGTGCTATCACTCATCTGTGGGCCTTATGCATGCAAGCATGTTGGTTTTATGCAGGGTTTCTGAATTCTTCTGAAATTTTTATAGGTGTCAACATTTGACATCACTTGATCCGTTAATGGTCGATACACCGACTGCATAAATACAATTAATTTGCGTTCAAAAGTAATGCCTTAAGGACACGACAAGACTTAATCGTCTATAATGTTTTAGTCCCAATTCAGCATGTCGTTGAGACATGATCAGGACTCTAGTTCATTTGCTGGAAGCTGAATTCGACCTCCAACAGATTTGATCAACGAGTGTGCTGTGCTACTCTACATATTTTTGAAACATTTGCAGCTACTGGTATCTTGGTTTGGAAGAGAGTTATTATAGTAGATGAAGTTTCTCAATAGTGTTACTTAATAATGTAGGGCTACTTTTTGTTGAAATCAAATGTTTCTGAGAAATAGGATACTGTACAACTTCCGTCCAGGAAAAACATATCTCAGTCGACTCGAATCTAGAGTCCAGTATAGAATTTAGACATCCAATGCAGATACACGATGCACAGCTACAAACAAAGTCCAGGACATCCGAGAGCTAGAAACATCCACCAAACTACTGCAGATATGAGTCATCAGAAGTCCTGCAGTTGGCGTATACTTCGGAGCTGTAAGACGTGACTCTCGCGTAGACTTCTAAAACTATCTTAAGTGTCTAGAGTTCCGGATTTATATTTATTGTTATATCAACGGGCCCCGAGGCCTAATTGAGTAGCAAAAATTGTTATCTACGACTACGACTGCACTCGCTGCTCCGTAAATAACTGCGGCCATGGGAGAAGACGGAGCCTGTCTCTAAGACTGCCGGAAGCTAGGCGAAAATCAAATGCATCCGAGACGGAGTTAAAGGCCGCTGACATGCGAAGCATAGGGTCTGACCGACCAGCACTGCAACGGGGCTGAATAACTCGAAGTGTGTCCCTGGTCCTGAGTGTTCGAGATGGTACATTCAGATCGATACATGACAACAGAGACGGCGAGTCGTTACTTCCGTTCAGCAGACCTGCGATGAAGATGTACTCATTGACATAATGACTACCATAATGACATTTGGTAGGATTGGATCCTTATTCTACGTGAACCTTGGGGGTTACGATTCTGGGAATCTAAAGCTCTTCTTAAGAGACAAGAGCGGTGTCAAGGATATTTCTAGTTGCTAGATATGATGTATCTAATATTTTGAGCATTATAATTCTGGGCATCCAAACACCATGTTGGGAGTCTAGAGCTTTTAATTGTTGACAGGTTTCAAGTACATTTCTGCACTTTATTCTGCCCCGAGTTTCTGATTTTGAACACAGGTGTCAAGGACTATATTAGGAGAGTATAGAGCTATCTTGAATGTCTCGGGTTCCTTAATTTTGGACAGACGACAACCTCGAGATAGTTGTCCAGCCAACTTTAACTTCCTTGACTTAAATTACTCGTAGCTTGATAGAGAGTCGTGCGTGTAGAGATCCGGTTTCGGACGGGATTCACAACTGGAGCCGATATCAACCACATTCTTATTCGCTCAAATCTAACGCTCTCAGCATTCCAAATCCAATCCTAGAAGTAACCCTGCTACTTTGAACGCGCGCGTTCGCACTCATGATGGAAATGGTGAAAGGTGTCCTTTTTGAAAGTTGACGTTGCACTTTCATCCTCCCCCTTTCTTACCCACTGTCTCCCCCAACCCCGCAGCGGAGGGAAGTTAAACGGTTTCGGGGAGCGTGTTGTACTGTGTGCCAACAGTGGTAGGGGAATTGTTTTCCCTCGATGCACACACCTGACCACGGGCGCATCCACACCGTGCCCCAGCCAGCGAGCGCAACATCAATCAATTCCATTGGAATATTGCTCGGCCCCTAATTGAATTTCCCATCGGCGAGAGACAGTCTCGATAAAGGGAAAACAAAGTCCTACAAGTGGTTCTGGGCTCAACCAATGTGCCTCTGGTGCCGCTGGTTTT
This sequence comes from Anopheles maculatus, assembly GCA_002091835.1. Classification (NCBI taxonomy): domain Eukaryota; kingdom Metazoa; phylum Arthropoda; class Insecta; order Diptera; family Culicidae; genus Anopheles; species Anopheles maculatus. The sequence continues at coordinate 76,902 of KZ062518.1, read as the reverse complement.
TTGCGACCCCTCTTCGGCAGGCCTAAGCTCGGACGGAGGGTGGCCAGGCCGTTGTGTTTGGGTAGTGCCCTGACCGGAAGCCTGCATTAAGAGTGCAAAAAGGTGTCTCTCTCTCTGACTCACTCACTCACCTTGTGCCACCGGCGGTTTTATTTCTTGATGTTGTTGGTGATGATGATGATGATGGTGATGTTTGCTGCGACGACATGACAGTACAGCTTTGTTATTGTTATTAGAAAACCGGGCGTTATCTTGCGTCCCGTACGCGAGATTTTCATTCCGGCCAACTCGCTCACCCCTCGCGTGTGGCTCACCCTCTCCCTCTCTATCTCTCTTGGTCTACCACTTCACGGCCTGCCCGTCCCGCGTCCCATCGATGATTAACTCCCTGCCTTGCCATTTCTTCCCGGACCGGAGGAACACTACACTTTGTGCCATTTTCCATGTCACCATCTCATGCCTACATACAGTCAGCCACACACACACACCTCATAGTGAGTGGTGTGGCAATAGGCACAACGCTGTGGAATGGTCCGGCTACCGCTTCTGCCAGATACATTACAACCTGGTAGAATTAATTCAATTTGGTGTGAATAAAAGATTTTTAATTGAATTCTAAATTAAATTTTCGTGATCGAACTCGGTGCCGGTGCGATGCAAAACCGGCAGGGATGGGTTACGAGAGTGCCCTCAACGGAAGCGGCCTACCTCGTATGGGCTTTGGGAAGAACTTCACTTTACTACTTTACTCTTGCGCGCGCGCTCTGTCTCTCTCTATCTCTCCTTCGCTCCCTTTTTGCTTCCATTTCAAGTTGCGAAAGAATCGTGCGTGTGACATTAGAGATTGCACCGTAGGGTAACATGTGGGTCGTGATGTGTTCCCCCTCATGCCGCCCCCTTCATTCCTCCTCATTTCCCATCTCAATAATCCACGTCCATCCATCTACGCCCCATTATCGGATGCGGTCGGGTGATGCCGATTTGCAGCAATACAGGCGCTGAGGTGCATACCAAATCCCAAAAAAACAAAAAAAAAACACAAACAAACAAAAAACGGAACGCATCGGGATTATGTATGGGCTGAAGGACACGAGCTCCATCACACTTCCCACCTTTGTCCATCTCACCCACCTTCATGCACTCCGATCATCTCTAAAATGGCGGCGATTCGTTTGGCTATTTGATTTGAATGGCTTTTCGATTTCGAGCTACTCACACACACACACACATACGCTAGTATTCAACCAGAAGGGTAACAATGGGTAGCCGGACCACCTCCCGGTAAGCTTCAGTTTTAAGGGCTTAATTTTATTTCCGATATTTTAATTAAATGTCATCCAGTTGGGCCACCCTTCAGCGGTGATTGACTTCAGGCCTTCAAGGGGTGGCGGTTCCGGGTGGGGTGCTAATTGGGTCTCTCGGTGTACGTGTTGTGGGGTGCGAGATTACGGCAATGCATTCATTTTGCCGTCCGTGCGCGTGTGTTGGATAGTGCAGGCAAAACTTAAAGTGCACTTCACGCTGGTTTGACTGGGGCGATCTTTAACGATTAGTTTTGGTACAGCGCCTAAACCGTATGCAATGATGCTTTGCTGGTGTTGTTGTACGGGGATAAGAGGATGATAGTTTTGAAAGTAAAAATGGCAAGTAAAAATCGTACAAAGAAGTCGATAAGATGGAAACGTTAAACCGGAGAGGTTTCAATGAATGTAACGCGGTGCTCTTAAACTAGCAACAAGTGCACTTCGTTATGGATATCTAGTGCCTGAAAGTATGCAAACATTATGTGTTTGAAAAAATTCTCAACCTTTTTCGCATTCAATCATATGCATTAACCTTGTTTTAATTTTCTTGGTGATCCGCCTAAAGGTATGCAATACCTGTTGCAGATTGTAATTTTCCAGGGAAATAAGATATCAATAGCATTGTGAGTGTTCTGACGAAGAAGAAAGTAAAACGGTTTGAGAAGAATTTTTATCTGCTTTATTCCGAATGAACCTCAATCGTATATCGATACCAGGAACATGCCTGCAACGAACTTTTAATAGATGAACCTATTTTAAAATACGGAATAATTACAAAACATCATTTTTCTGTTTGTTATGAAGAATCAAAAGCTTGAAGAATTTCAACGAGTTTTGGGAAAAAGAAATCCGAGTTAGCTCATCTAGTAGTACTTTAAGTAAGTGATCTTATTCAAAAAGTGTGTTCAGTTAGGAATGAGATATTTGTTTGCGTCTTGAGGATATATAATGCAAAAACGTGTCCAGGCTAAGCACATCGCTAATGCGCCTAAAGATAGGCAATAGCCTGACACTTGTCTTGGTGTCTGGGATAAAACCCAACCAGAATATGTATACATCGCTACCGTAACATGTATCGTAGTAACCTGTACCCCGGGGTGGACTGAATAAAGATAAGAAAGGTTTGAGAAGCGTAACATTTGAAGAGAAATTCATTTCACCTTCCTACAACCACCTAACTAGAAAATCGACTTGGAGTCCTTGGCGGGTAGCAACATTTCAACACTTTCAAGTGCTCTCCAGTGTGACTGTAGCTGTTACCATTCCTTTCTTGAATCCCATACTTCCCCTTCTACCTTCCCTCCTGTTAACGACCAGTTCGGCACTGTCCAACGGTCTGCAACATTCCCTTCCTCTCCCAGAACGTGGCTTGTTCGGCTTGACCATCAGCCTGTTCCACTCCTTCCCAAAAGTTGGCCAGTTCGGCATAGTCCAACGGCCACTGTTGTTCCTTCCCGATACTGGTCCACTACCACCAACAAAAGGTCCGTACCATCTTCCTGTCTCCCTTCCCATCCCAAATCCACGGAGTAGGCCGTACCCCTACAAAGTGAGTCAGTGAATCTTTCTATTAGTGACTCAGTTCCGCACGCTGACGTGGTTCGATATTTCGGTGTTTTGTGGGATAGTACACTAGAACCTCACTAGAACTTCAATGTACGTATTAGGTTTATAGCGCGTGCCAAACCATCACATTCTTCAATTGCCTGTCCCATCCCATAGCTAGACAAACATTTACATGTGCAAGCATAATACGGACTCCAAACCACAACAGTGCTGACCAGTACAGGCTAGAATCATTCCAAAGAAATTGATCTCATGACTCTAGCTATCTTGCTTACTAGGAATCCCACCAATATAAACGAATTACGGCTTAGTGGGTGCTGGTACATAAGCTTATCGGCGGATTCGGTAAAGCCCTATCAATTCTTGGAAACACCAAGCGCTCCTATCAATATTTTAAGTATGAGCGAATTCTGCGCTATTCTTGACTGCTTTTTGTGGAGGTAAGATTCTGCTACTTTCACATACAACTTTAAGGTTGGAAGACTTTACCAATAATGTAGAACTAAAATTAGGTTAATTTATTCTATCGTTCTGTATCGACTGTAAGTGTACTAGTATGCTTAAAGAAGCAACAGATGTGCGCTGCTATAAACTTATAACGCTTAAAATAGAGCTTAACACGCATTAAAAAAACAGATTGCATACTGTTAGGTGTGTGCACTATAGACAATTGGTCTTCAAATACATTCACCTTCCTACAACCACCTAACTAGAAAATCGACTTGGAGTCCTTGGCGGGTAGCAACATTTCAACACTTTCAAGTGCTCTCCAGTGTGACTGTAGCTGTTACCATTCCTTTCTTGAATCCCATACTTCCCCTTCTACCTTCCCTCCTGTTAACGACCAGTTCGGCACTGTCCAACGGTCTGCAACATTCCCTTCCTCTCCCAGAACGTGGCTTGTTCGGCTTGACCATCAGCCTGTTCCACTCCTTCCCAAAAGTTGGCCAGTTCGGCATAGTCCAACGGCCACTGTTGTTCCTTCCCGATACTGGTCCACTACCACCAACAAAAGGTCCGTACCATCTTCCTGTCTCCCTTCCCATCCCAAATCCACGGAGTAGGCCGTACCCCTACAAAGTGAGTCAGTGAATCTTTCTATTAGTGACTCAGTTCCGCACGCTGACGTGGTTCGATATTTCGGTGTTTTGTGGGATAGTACACTAGAACCTCACTAGAACTTCAATGTACGTATTAGGTTTATAGCGCGTGCCAAACCATCACATTCTTCAATTGCCTGTCCCATCCCATAGCTAGACAAACATTTACATGTGCAAGCATAATACGGACTCCAAACCACAACAGTGCTGACCAGTACAGGCTAGAATCATTCCAAAGAAATTGATCTCATGACTCTAGCTATCTTGCTTACTAGGAATCCCACCAATATAAACGAATTACGGCTTAGTGGGTGCTGGTACATAAGCTTATCGGCGGATTCGGTAAAGCCCTATCAATTCTTGGAAACACCAAGCGCTCCTATCAATATTTTAAGTATGAGCGAATTCTGCGCTATTCTTGACTGCTTTTTGTGGAGGTAAGATTCTGCTACTTTCACATACAACTTTAAGGTTGGAAGACTTTACCAATAATGTAGAACTAAAATTAGGTTAATTTATTCTATCGTTCTGTATCGACTGTAAGTGTACTAGTATGCTTAAAGAAGCAACAGATGTGC
>KZ062518.1:55571-71411 GCA_002091835.1 Anopheles maculatus | reverse complement strand
AACCGCACAGTTGCTAATGTTCGGCAGGGGCAAAACTGTGTATGGTAGCGTGTAGGTTGCCGAGTACGGTATCATACAGGTCATAAACAGTACGTAATCAGCAGTAAATTATGCTCGAAAGCGAAAAAACCAAACTGAACTCCTTCCTGGTTTGTTTTTGCGTATTGCGTATGGTTTCTTTCCTCCATTCCACAGTGGAATGTCTGAGAGGGTCACGTACGTCATCCGTCAGCAATTCAACTCATTAGAAATGAAAAAAAGAATAATAAAAACACCCAAATCCCAAGCGCGACGAGCCGAGAAACAAAGAAAGCCCCCTTACGCCCGAATCGGATTTCTTTTAATTTATTGACAGGCCAATCAATTAGCAGTGATTCCCGTGATTCGAGTAATTCATTGCGCCTGCTTCTTCGACGCTGTATTGGATTGGGTGGCCGTTTTGCGCGAGCAAATAAATCACCTTAATCGAGCCTTTAATATATCCACCCTGCCTCACGAATTCTTTGCCTCGCCCCCGCCGCTGGTCGCTCGCTCTCGCTAAAGGAAAAGGGAAAAAAAAACCATAACGTCAAGTATGACCAACCAAAACATCAGGTGAGCTTCGGGGGAGCTGGGCACAGAATAGTAGTAGACGTTGAAGGTGAAGGTGCGGTAACGTGCGGAAGTGCGTCTTTGCGTTTCTGTGGGGATGTGTCACACCGACGGCTCAGTAGTGGTTTGCGACTTGTGTACGGTCGTCTGAGACGGCACAGGCTCAGTAGCTGTGCGGCTGTGCACGGTCCCAGGTTCCAGCTAGAGGAACATCCCTTCGTACAATCCTGCAGTCTCGAAAGCGTCACCCGACGGGTACCCCTAGTGCAAGCGCCGCGAGTCAGACAGGCATGAACACTACGTCAGATGTGCCGGGTGATACGGCGGAACCCGTCACTACCCGGCGGGGGCATGACTCCACCGAACCGAGCCAGGTGAGTGAGTGATCTTCCCGTACGAAGCATCACGCTGAGCAAGCTTTGTTTTTGAAGTGTGCTGAAAGGTGGGCGAGGCAGCGCTACACGAAAGCAGGAGGTGGTGCCATATTTCGGGTGGATATCCTTTTGTAGATTTTCATCCGGTCGGGGTTACCGAACGCTAGATGAAAGGGTTCTTGGGCGAAGTTTCTCCGTAACACTGTTGCGAACAACAACACCGAGCCTAAGTATAGCACCGGGCGGGCAAACGCGGCCACACCGGATTAGCTGTGCATGAGTTATCAAAGGCCCTGTGGTGGTGCTGTACGGTTCCGTGTCCGTGGGTTGCGTTTGGGAAGGGAAAAACCTTAAGTTTTTGCACTCTTCCGAAGCATGTGGGCGTGTGTGTGTGGACACAATTTACCAGTTGATTGGCATTGGTCTAAGCAAAGCAATGCGGAACGGCAAAACCGGGCGGTTCGATAAAATGGCGGAAAAACGATAACTTGCGCTCCAGTGAACCACTGCTAACCCGCCTAATGAACTGTTCTTCACATCCGAAGCAACATGTCCGGGTTAGATGGATCGGAATGAAAGCACCGCACCGGCTCATATACACAGCGAGCGACACACACACACACAACCGTGGTTTTGTGAAGCTGTGGAGCGTGAATGTTTCGACGATGGTTACAGAGCACCGTCAGCATTCAATCGAGATCACACAACCGTGTACGTGTGTTAGTGTGCGGTGTCGTGTGTCGTGTTCGTTTAGCGAAGCAACACGTTCACTTTAATTTCCTGTTTCGGTGTTGACAGTGATACGGACGGGAGTAAAAAACGTGTTGGGAAAAGGGAAGAGTAGTAGAAAGAGGGAAGCCAGAACGTTCTCATTACGCTCGCTACAGGTGCCTAACCGATACACTCGCGCTTGTGCATGTGTTGGGTAATAATGAGCCGGGGAAAGAAGAAAGCGATGCGACCGATTCGGCCATTTATTATTGATCTTGCTGTGTGTGTGCGTGTGTGTCTTTAATAATACCATCTCGCCTGCTTGTTCCGTTTGCAGAGTGCCGGGTACGTCACACTCACCGTACCGTCGATCGTGGAAGATCTGCAGGACGCGGACGGACGACCGTCAACGCCGACCACCTATCAAAAGCGCCCTGCCTCGGTATACTCTACCGGTCGCGCGCCACCAATCATCCGTGCCGTCTCGTATCAACCGTCCATCGCGGCTGCCTCCACGCACAACTCCGGCGATCATCACGTACCACCGCCGTCAACACCGGAAGAAAAGTCCAAGTTTACCCGTCGATATTTGGCCGGTGTTACGGGCATCAGTTACGCCCTGTTTCTGATCGTGTTCGGGCTGATCGCCTTCATCACGGACGCGGTCGAGAACAATGCGCGCTACCCACTGGCGGAAGTGTTTGCCCTGTACATGGTGTCAACAGGCATCGTGTACTTCGTTTTCCTGTACATCGATATCCGGCTGTATGTGGGGCGTGCCCAGAAAGCGCTAGAAGAGCTGCAGCGCCGTCGACAGCTGTACGCAGAACAGTTGGAGCGGTCCGAGACGGTAACGCTCGGCAATGGGGGAGGTCCGATGGAGTTGTCCGTGCCCGTGCCACGACCGGACCCGTCCACCTGGGAACTGCCACCGCTGAAACCTATCCGGCACGATTACTGCTTCGTCACAGGGCGTCACGGGGAGATCATCTACCTGAAGCTTGGCGCTACCTGGTTCTGTTTCGGACTTTTGATCCACTCGGTACTGTTGCTCTCCTACCAAGGCATCCTGATGAACAGCCGGGACGGCAAGTGGGCCCAATGTGCGTCCAACACCACCATCGCGATGGAGGTACTGTTTCTGTTCTACTGTCTGTTTCTGGTGTTTTTCTTCTGGAAGTACGCCAACATCGTCATCAACCGGTACCGTGGGTTGGCTCGGTTTGGTATTATGCACGCCATCGGCACGGCACTCGCCTTCTGGGTGTTGACGATCGTGCGCGAAACGGTCGTCGCGATACGGATCAAGCAGTCGTACTACGACGATGATGCACCATCGGTGGAGGCATTGCTGTCTGTGGATGATGAGGCGGGCCGTGATACGTCCATGATTGCACCGCACGACTGCCCCGGACCGGAGGAGTTGAATCAGGTGTTGGCATCGTTTTCGCCGTACCTGTACCCGTTTGTGATTGAGTTTAACATTCTGATTGTGGGGCTGCTGTATATGATCTACGCGAACATTAGCAAGTGTCCGAAGAAGATTACGGTGAAGGGACACAAGGGCCACCATCACCATCACGGGGATGGGCAGGCATCGAAGGCGGGCGGCAGTGTGATGGACTTCGGCATGGATGGGAAGAGCGAGTGCAGTGAGCACTGTGACGATACGCTGGACCACGAGGCGCAGGTCAAGTCGCGGTTGGTAGTGTACGGTGACTGTCAGCACGCTAGCCGTGGTTTGTTCGCTGGGTTACTGCTGGTCGTCGCTACCATCGTGGTTATCATACTCTTCCACATAGCGTCACGCGATGAGTAAGTGTTTTTGATCGGATCGGCGCCCTGAAGTATGTAAAATAGCATAATCACGAAATTTCTCTCATCACTCTCCTAACCAGTGACTACCGTGATACGGGCATCCTGCTAGACGGTATCTTCGAGGTGACGGTTCTCGGCATCATGATCTTTGCCACTATCGCGGCCTACTACCAAACGTCCCGGCTCGACATCAACCCGCACCCGATTTCGCGCCTGGATGATGTGCTCCTGTTCATCGCCATACCCGCATTCTTCTCCGAAACCTTGTTCAGCATGATACCGGCGTTCGAGAACAACTCCATCCTGAACGGGTTTATCGTGTTTACGCAGATCGTGCAGGTACTGCTGCAAACGCCCTGGATCTGTGATGCGCTTCGGCGTTGCTCCAACACGGAGGAGCTCCAGCGCAAGAAGCCCGGCAAAGAGCTCGTCACCTTCATGACCATTGCGAACGTGTCGCTGTGGGTGTACTACACGTTCTCGGTGAAAACGGGCGACTTTGGCGATGAGCGGTACGAGTACTACGGGGATGTGCTGTGGTCGATACTGAACCATCTGTCGCTGCCGCTCATCATGTTCTACCGGTTTCACTCGTCCGTCTGCCTGGTGGACATATGGCGCCATTCGTACGAACCGGGTGAGATGGCTCACTAGTCGCGTAGGAGGTGCGAAATGGTAACCGCAACTGCAAAGAAAAACAACAACACCGTACCCACTCACTCCGTACCGTGTGGAAATGCAAAGTATTATCAAACTGTTTATTATTAGTAGGCTTAACACCGTTTAACCATTCCGGAACCGAACTGTTCCCAGGAACGCAGGCGCTTAGAATTAGGATTAGTCACGTAAGAGACGACGGTAGGGTGCGATAGACAAGACAATGGCGCGCGTACACGAACGCGCCTGCTGACGTCTGCGGTTGATGTCAGGCGCTCACGTGAATGCTCGCTTCCTGCATGACACTCGGGCCGTAGCGTACGTACGGCAGCCAAACGAACAAGACGCACAACACACAAACCGTTGGCGGATTAGGGGAAAGCCCTCTTGTCTGGGATTTCTTCAAAAGGTCGGGGTTTTTGTTTTCGGTAATCCGGCCAGATTTCATGCTCTGCTGAGACAAACAGCGCTAAAGATACCGGATACCACAAACGGAGCACGATAAACGCCCGCTGAAACGAACACCCACTCCACTGTTTTGTGTGTCTTCGAAATAGAAACAGGAAAGAAAAAGTCTTCATCCCGTACACCTTCCTTCACTTAACAAAAAAACAAAAGCCTTGATGCGAATCCCTTATCTAGGTTCCGTTTTATTTTAGTAAAATCAAAACTGCACTTACATCGTGTATGCTGTTCCTTCTCCCTGCTACCGCTCCATGCGTGCCACTACCTTGTTGTCCTACTAGAGATAATGACTGTGCGCGCTTATCGCGATGCATAACGGGGTAGGATTACTTGTGCCGCACACTGTCGAGGATAGCTTTCCGTGGCAGCACCTGCTGATAGAACGGTGTGCCTCGTTCGCCGATGCCCGACCGGAAGAGGCCGGCGTCGAGCAGATACCGGGGCCGTTGAATGTCCGGCCGGGTACGCAGGTGGTCGATCAGATAGCGCACCGACCGCAGATGACGTATGTCCTGGAAGAGGGCGCGCAGCGTACGCAGATCGTCCGGGAAGTCAGGCTCGATCGTGTCGGTCGAATCGGTACGGCTGGTGGTACGCAGCTCGGCCGGCAGCGTACGCCCGAAGGCAACGTGCTGCGTGCGAACCTTCGCCATGGTACGCCGATCGGCTGCCATCACCTGTGCGATACGGTTCTGCAGTGCCATCTGCAAACATTGTTGTTGGGAAAGATACGTTACGCCTGAACTTCAACCCACAATGCTTGCCTCACTCACATGCTCCAAGTTCCAGTGGCGTGCGGCATCCGTCGGGATCGCCCGTATCTCGCGTGTATCCACCCGCAGTGCCCTCGCCATCTCGTCCTCTATCTCAATCGAGAACAGCTGCTTGATGATGTCCTTCGTGATGTTGGACTTTTCCGCCCCGAGCCCGTTCAACCATTCGGAGAAATCCTGCGCGCCCAGATCGATCAGCTCCTCTATCTGCTGAAACAGTGGCTTATCCAGCAGCTTCTGGTCCGTCCGGTAGTACTTCGTTTGCCACCGGATCCGCTCGTTGCCCGTCTTGCGTAGGTACGCCTCCATCCAGTTGCTCTGCGTGTCGGCAGGGATGATCCGTGACCGGGCCGCCGACCGTTCCTCCACTACCAGCTCGAACGGTTGCTCCCCACCATCTCTGCCTTCGCCGACGGTATGCTCCAGCGTACGGTCGTCCTCCTCATCCGTGCTGCGCCGTTCGCCATCGCTCGAACCGGGCGGATCCTGCAGCCGGACTGCTAGAATCCCTGCGAACTCACGGTCATCGTACGGCGGTAGCTTCACCATGCGCCGCAACCGCTCATACAACCGCCGCGGGATAATGTGCGTCATGTCCAGGTCGGTGGGATCGCTCGGAGTATGCTGCAGCGAAAAGAAAGCACGAAGTTCGAACAAACCGTAACCACACGCTACTTACCTGCCGGAGCTTCTGTTCGAGTGATTTTATTAGCTGTGCTAGCTCGGAGTCTCGTTTCGGGGGTATTCTTGGAGGTCGTTTCGGTGGTGGTGCCTTTTTCATCTTCGCAAAATGATTTCGTTGTGCGGAAAGAACGATTAAAGGAGGTCTTATTCGGATGGAAACTCAATCGATAGTTTCTCCCACAATGCGATAAACAACCAATTGCGGATGCTATGGTAACATGCAGAGACTATTTGTTTGTGTCCCAGATAGCAAAAGCGTTTTTTATCACTCAAAAGCACAGCGTTAAGGTTTATTGCTGTGCTGATTACATACATTTAGGCGGCTCTGATAAGTAACCGCTCTACTAAAGTCGTTAGATAGTGCAGTAGCACCAGCAACTCCAAAATTAAGCTTGATTATCGCTCCAAACAACCTAGATTAATGAGAAAACAGCGATAAAAGTTCGGAAAATGGAAACTTCCGCCGAGAAGCTTTTCGGGAAAAGCATGCAAACGTGGATGAAGCTTTTAGCGTGAAGCTAGCTGAACTGTAAAGGGCTTCTAGTGTAGCTTTTGGAAAAACTTTTTGTTTTGGAAAAACCTATTCGAATAGTAACGGATATATAGAGGACATCTGATGGAAATCAGTGCTTTTAAGGACTTGCTACTTTTTCTAACGGATAGTTTCATGTATTCAGGATAGTGAAGGGACAGTATCGCTGGGTATGGCCGTTCGGTACAAGTTTATGAGGATGTATTGTTAGTTTCGTCGTGAGGTTTACTGTATTCTCATAGACAAACAAGTCCAAATTTATCAGATGAAAGCTACGGAACACGATTTTTAATATCTCGAGGGGTTCTCGCGGGAGAATAGATGGTAGTTACGCCGGTCTTCATACGACAGGAATGGGTATCGAATCTTACGCAATACAATATACAAGAAGTTATAATAAAGTCGCGGAAGCCAGGAATTGCAAGCCTGAATCTCTTGAGGTTACATTACCCAGAGTATTTTTTTTTTTCAATAAATTCAGCTTTGAGCGTTATCTTATCAGGTGCCATTGTTGAGATATCTTCCAGTGACTTGGCGTTATTTGGATTTAATTTATAATGTCGCGTGATGCTCTTGTGACGATTAGCGATTATCGCTTTTATGATATCTACTGATAACTCGTCTAAACTCTAAAAGTAATCCACCTAATTAATTAAATCTATTCTTTTGATAGTGTAACAGGGGCTTTAGCGCTTAATTAGAGGCCCATATCGGTTTAACTAATGTGTTTAATGATTGATAATTTGCATACTTTTAGGCACACCAAGCCTTGGACAGCTCAGAGAGTCTTTTTTAAGGGATAAAACTCTTTTTGAGCCTTCTATAAGTAAATTTAATTACTGATAATTGTATCACAGTGTTTAAGACATTTTGATGGCGCCTAAGTTTATGTAATGAATATACCATTGAGCCTGTTTAGTGTTATAAATTACACTACACTACATAAAAAACTCAGTCAACCCAATGTAGCGCTCATTCTTTAACACTCGTCATTTCTCCTCCCCGCGTCAACCTTCGCCACACGCGTACACGTTCTACAATCCTTGAGCTTGATAAATCTGTTCAGATACATCTTTTCCACGGTGCCTTGTGGTCCGGCACATACATACATACGATCGGCTTTATTATTCATGCACAGACTACATTTTCAATGTATGCACAGAAGACGTGGAGGGGGGGGCCCGTGTGTGCGGGCACTTTTATCATGCGGGTTATTATATGCGGCCCCCGAATGTATGCTACGAAATGTCATTTTCGGATGCGTCCGCTTCGTGCTCGCTTAAAAACGGCATCACACACCAATTTGGAAACAGTAGTGCCCCTCGATACGTTTCGTCGACACTTACACCTCCTTCCTCTCCTCCTCCCACCCGCCATCCCCACCCTTCCCTCTCACCGAGCACCCCACGAAGTACGGGTTTTGCATCGGAAACGCCACAAAAAGACACGGGCTTCGGTGGGATGGGTGCCGAAAGCAAAAACGGATGCACGAAGGATATTAGGTTATTTCCTGCAACTCCCCTTACGCGCCAGGGACCCGGCCAAACTTAGACCGAATTTTATTAGTTTGAAAAAAAAAACGGAATACCAACGCACACGGGGGTGTACGCGCTAGAGGTTCTTTCGCAACCCCATTTTGTGTGTGTGTGTTGTTTTTTTTTGGTTCCGTTTTAACTCCGGATGCTCTCGAATATCGTTCGAAGTTCGAAGTGCTCGGTGCTGCTTTCTTCTGTCTTCTGTCAGCTACACGGTGCACAATGGGCACGGCGAGACTTTGCGCGACAGTGTGTCTGTGTGTCTGAGGTTAACTTCCCGTCGTGTTGGGCACAATGCTGAATGCAAAACCACACACTGTCTCTCTCTCTCACACACGCATCCGCTTTCTTCGCCCATAAATCGTCCGATGCACTCTCCGGATGGGTTAGCCGGGCTAGAGATCGAGATGCTTCGATAAAAGGGGACATATTTCCGATATCCGGTAAGGAAAGAAGACGTCAACTGTGAACTTTTTTCTAGCGAACTTAGCTTGCAGCATGTAGCGGTCCGCTAAGGTCTGTGTACTAGTGTCATCTAGTGCCTGATATTTTGCTCCGGTGTGATTATCTTCTTTACATCGGTCAGTTAGCTAAATCCCCCCCACTACGAAAGTAGTTACAGACACGCAATTCTGGACTAAATCTCTTACTGCTGCAGTCGAATGGCATCATAAATTTTATTACTGCACTCACCAACTCGTACTAGTGTTGCAGGTTTTTAGGATATCGTATTGCGACCTACGTTCAGGGAACATGAGTACTAGTTAGTTTTTTTTGGTTAATTTTTCTAGTAAAAAAAAATGGCTTCAAAATATTCATGATGCAGGAAAAGACGATAGTTATGAATTTTAATGTCAGTAACGAAAAATACTCACACGGCATGCAACGGCTTTTGGTGCTAGAGACTGCGGAGACTATATATGAATATGTGCTTCGAAGGTTAGTGTATGATTTATTTAGTGTCCGTGTGTACTAGCAAGTGACAGCTCGAGGTGCAGGAAGAACTTTTTTAAAAATAGATAGTCGGTCATCGGAGAACGCGATGAACTTAGTTTACTGGTGAGCTATTAAACGAAAAGTTCGACAAATAGCGGCTCTACTAGTGGATGCTATCAAGAGCAACAAGGCACAAAGCACAAAGGGAATAGTAGCTTGACTGATCAAGAATAGCGGAGTAGTACTCAAACAAGAAATTCATCAAATATTTACTGAGGTATAGGAAAGGGAATAGATGCTTTGTAATTGCCTCGAATATCGTCTACAAGATCTTCTCTATGATAAAACAAAATGGGTTGGAAACTATCAGAGAGGATTTTGAAATGGAAAATTGAGCACTGATCACAATTTAGAGCAGATGGCGGAACATTAACAAGGCTAATACGATAATGATGGCTCCATCTACAAACATTGATTTACACAAGGTAAATCTACAGATAGGAGAGGACTTAAAGCTATCTAGGGTCAACAGTCCGCACCACTGAGACGGGTACTCTGTCCAACACTGACGAAACTCTCTCTGGTGCGTTCGAGAGGAAGATTCTCAGGAAGATATTTGGTCCCGTATATGTAGAAGGACTATAGAGGAGCTACTATAATGATGAGCTCTGCGAGTTGTAGAGTGAATCAAATGTCATGAGAATGTCAGGCTGTAGGCTCAAAACGACATCAATAGATCCAGCATGGTCGGGATTTACAGACTACATTGCAGCTGGCCAGATTAGTTGTAGTGCCTGGTAATACAGTAAGTGTGACAGCTCGTGCGATTTGGGATGGTGCTTCATTAGTGAACTTCAAAACATTAGAAACTCGCGGCAGAATAAAAAAGCTCCAAATGAACTTCCAAAACAAGATGACATTTACCGACTTTTTTAACGCTCACTCTCTTTCTCTCTCCCTCTTCACTGTCAAAGTGACGCCACTGGTACGGTGAACAGCGGTGTTCGAACGTTATTACTGTTCCATTTCCGTTGTAACTAATCGTTTTGACAGGCGCAAATACCTGCTGAGAAATCAAATAAAATGGTGGGTAGTGAAACAGCGCCGAGCAAACGCCAAGCCACCGTTCGCATCAACTAACGCAATTAAACCTTCGCGAACGGCGTCAGCTCATTTGACGAAGGAATCTCGGTGTGTGTGTGTTGCCAGCTTTTTTAATTACTATCTATCATTCGGCGTATTTTCCATCGTCGCTGCCTTCAGTGCTGAAGAAAACAGAGCAAAAACACATTTCACTTTCCACCTTGGGAGTTTTTTTTTTGCAACCTGGTGCAAAACGAGTCACACAACTGACAGCACCACTAACTGTCACCTTGAGCGCCCGTAAAGTATGCAATGGAATGCGCCGTAAATGGGTAATGAATTGTAAGTCCCTGGTGTGTATGTGAAGGGAAGGCGGTGGCGAAAGAGTGGCGAGGGAAGTTTATTGAACACGGGAGATAAGGGTGGTGAAGGTGTTGATTGCACACAAACACGCACACTCACACACAAAACTGTTTACAAATGTAGGAAATGGGAGTTAAAGAGGGAGCTGGAAAGAGACAGAGAGCAACACTGCATATGAAGTAGGGAAAAGAAAATGATAAGAGGGGTGTAAACAAAACCGGTGGAAAAATCGTGGAAATATTTAATTTTAAGGCAAACTTTCGTCTCATGATTCATCATTGATCCCGTTGTTTGCACCAGTCGCTATCCGGCCCCTTCTATTGCTTTCCTCTTTACCATCTGTTCCCGTATAACCTCAACAGAGAGAGCGAGAGAGAGCGAGAGAGAGAGAAAGAGTGATAGAGAGCAAGAGAGAGCGAGAGAGAGAGAAAGAGTGATAGAGAGCAAGAGAGAGAGGGGGAGATGTCTTTCATTTCCGTCGCCGGAGGTTCGAGTGTGAATGAGTGAAGTAATGGCATTGTAGAGTGGCGAGGGAAGTTTATTGAACACGGGAGATAAGGGTGGTGAAGGTGTTGATTGCACACAAACACGCACACTCACACACAAAACTGTTTACAAATGTAGGAAATGGGAGTTAAAGAGGGAGCTGGAAAGAGACAGAGAGCAACACTGCATATGAAGTAGGGAAAAGAAAATGATAAGAGGGGTGTAAACAAAACCGGTGGAAAAATCGTGGAAATATTTAATTTTAAGGCAAACTTTCGTCTCATGATTCATCATTGATCCCGTTGTTTGCACCAGTCGCTATCCGGCCCCTTCTATTGCTTTCCTCTTTACCATCTGTTCCCGTATAACCTCAACAGAGAGAGCGAGAGAGAGCGAGAGAGAGAGAAAGAGTGATAGAGAGCAAGAGAGAGCGAGAGAGAGAGAAAGAGTGATAGAGAGCAAGAGAGAGAGGGGGAGATGTCTTTCATTTCCGTCGCCGGAGGTTCGAGTGTGAATGAGTGAAGTAATGGCATTGTACAGTGAGCGCCATTATTTTAGAACCATTTTGTTTTGATTATGGCTTATATTATACAGTTCTTCAAACTACTTTACGAGTACTTCGTTTTTTTGACAATGAAACAAAAACTTCAACAGATGCATGAAACTGACATTTCAGCAAGAAAAATTACACCTAGCGTTTGTATTGTTGATATGACACGAATAAAATGATTAAAATGATTGCACAGTGGTTTTCCATTAGGTCAAAATTTATTAAATAAATACAATGTCTATTAATGCTTAAAGTACTTTCTTCTTCTTCTTTCTTGGCCTAACAACCTCTTAGGGCATGCCTGCCATTTTTGGCTTACTAGACTTAACGTTACCGCATAGTTGGATAGGCAGTCCTCACGATGGGGCGAACGGCCCAGATGAGACTTGAACCCCGGTCCTGCCGTATGAAGACCGACGCCGTTGTCACATCTAAAAACCCTTAAAGTACTTTCCAGAGACCAAATAGAACATGAAAAATAAACTTAAATATGCCTTTGAACTAGTAAGCTGCTCTGCAAAATGTTCGTCAATTTCCTAATGGTACCTATCGTATATGCCTGGGATAATGTTTCCTTCCAATATGTTCCAAATCCAAGGGGCAGTATATTGGAAGGATTTCAGGAGTTGCTCAACTGAAAAGACGAGATGACCCTTCGCGATCAAACGAAGAGCTCATGATGAGGGAAGGGTTATTTAAATTCCCAATTTAGCCTTTTTTGCGTTCAATTCATTCATCTTTTTCTGTCCTCCTAGAAGATGTTCCACACCCATAGTGTACATGTACTGCGCTTTGTATACGTTTTGGCGTTTTTCCTATAGTGACGAACAAATTTGAAGGGGGGGGGGCTTTCTAGAGTCTTTTACCTGTTAAGGACTGTATAAGGCTTATTGTATCTTGATAAAAGTCGTACGAAGCTCCTGCAGAATACCTGGGATTTTGTAAGAAGAATTGCATACATTGAGGTGTTTACTATTATGATATAGTTTAAGGATCAATTATGAAAACAAGAACAATCGTCAATTTTTCTAATCCACTGCATAAATACTTTAAAACTTGTCCCTTAAAAAAAGAGCCTAAATGTACACATTTAAAAGTATCATAGACATACTTTTATGCGACTTACTGTATGTTTATTTGGATCTCCCACTGTTGTTCGCTTCACCCTTTCGAATGCCCCTGTTAAAACGCACGCACACCGGTCGGTGTGAATGAATTTCCCAATAAAACGAAGTTAGCCTAGCGTTTGCATTTGCGAGGCGTGAACCCACGTTTTCGCTGTTCCGCTGTTCACCTAGACGAAAATAATACCCCCGCCGTCAGGGGGGGTTTTGCATAAAACTGGCAGCGTGTCGTCAGTCGCCAAATTGTCGCGTCTTGATAGATGTCGGTTTTTTTTTTAAAGTTTGTGCGCACCTCTGGTACTGGCAGACACCTCCACCAGGTCCCGAAACAGAGACAACATTTGGCAAGTCCCGTTTAAATGGTTTTTGATTGCCTGTTTCCGGCCGGCCGGATATTGAACGCAGAGATTGATGTACTTGCTGATGTACGAACGAGCGAGAGAGAGAGAGAGAGCGAAAACCATGACAGGAAATTACAAGGAACGATTCTACACAAAACTAAGCAGCGCCAAACTCACATCCAACGTATCCTGTAGAGTTGGAAGGGTGCGGACAACGTCTGCGTGTGGTGTCGCGGAGCAGGGAGGGATGGGACATAAATTCATTTAATGAAGATGATGATGCGATGATTTACGGATTCCACCACGCGCTTACCAGCCAACGACAATCAAACCGTTTTGTCATCGAGGGAATAATCGTCACGATGTTCTTTTCTGCCGTCGCTGCTGTGGTACGCAAGATGACTCGGAAGGGTTGTGCATGCTTTCAGATACCAGCCAAAGAGTGGAATGTGACCGACAGTGACTTCAGATAGCGCTCGAGCATGATGATTTATCCGGACAAGTAATCGGAGTTAGCAACTTCAATATCTTAGGGTTTTGTTCCGGGGACGAAGTTGTGTAAGGCGCAATGAGAGTTGGCTCGGATTCTTTAGGTCTCGTTCGGGAGAAGGTCTAAACAGTTCCAATATGTTTGGAGCAGTAGTAGTCAAGCGTACGCTCCGTTCTTCCGTTCCTCCCACATCATTACAACAGCCCCCCCTCCCTCCCCCCCTCTCCGTTTCTGTCTCGTTCATCAAAGGCTTAATTAAAAACCATCCTCATTTAATAACACAAGTTATAGTAATCGTTGTTGTCTACGCTGCCGGCAACTACTCCCCCAAAACAGACACACACACGCACACACACGTACACGCACGACTAACCCATCTTCTTGTCTCAATATCGCTCCGGAGACCCTTCCATTACTAATAGCGTGCGCGTCATTTCCGGATTCTTTAATAATAATTTGCTTTACCGAAAGGGACGCACCAAGGGTAGCAATATACATACTTCGTGCTCTATGAGCTACAAGGGTAACACGACTCTGTGCTGTGTGTGTGTGTGTGTGTTTTCTTTTTATTGTGACGTACATTACATCTCCACAATCCTTTCATTATCTTTTTCGCTCTCTCGAAATCGTCTTATTGAGAAAAAAAGGGAACAGGGGCAGAAAGGAGAAGAAGCAGGATGCTGAGGTAGTGGTAGTGTGATATCATAAACAAGTGAAACTAAAGGAGAGAAGTGAAGCGTGACACAAATAGCAGCCCGCCTTACCAGCGTGCATCTTACATTCTCCGCAGCGACAGGTTTATCCGTTCACTAATTTCGACGACTCTTTTATTTTTGACTTTTGGTGTGTGTGTGTGTGTGTGAGTGTGGGGGGGGAAGGGGTAGGAAGGGGAGAGGTTTCCACCCCTTTCAGCGGACAACCTTGTTAGAAAAACCGTGTAACTCCAAAATCACATACTTGCCGGCGCTTTGCAAACGCTGTGTAAGAGATGCGCCTAAAGGTAGGCAAAATGGGGAAAGTAAAAAAAATTATCCAACCATACCAATCTTTTCTGTCGCCCGGGTAGCCGGTCACCTCATTCATTTCACGAACACACCTTTCAGCACCCCGTTCCCCAACCCGCACCCCGATTCCCCCTTGCCATCCTAGTGTTTTTAATCCCTCGCCCCCCCAGTTCATTTCGATGCTGGCGGTCGGGGTGGATGAGTTTAAGTGCGTACCGCGCACGAATTATGCTGTCAAAAAGCCGCGCACGGTACGCGTCTTTACGGTTCCCATTCTCCAACCCACTACACTCCCTCCCGCCCCTTTCTGTACCGAACGAACCGAACCGCAAGCGATGGTTCGGGCGATGTCACGTTGTCTTCATAAATTTCCAATGGAATTTAATAACATTTCATCCCTTGTAATGTTCCACGGTTCGGTTTGGGGTTTGGGGGTGGGTTTACAACCTTCATTCGCTGCCTTCTTAACCTTTGCCGCCACCGTGAGAAGGTAAGCAGTTTTCGGGGAGTGTCTTGCGTGATGTGGACCATCGGGGACGCGTTTCATCTGTCTCAGACAAAACACCTGTACAGCAGCTGCTGACCAGATCCCGATCGGAGTTTGCTGTTTTCCGCAACTGCTGCAGTTGGTGTACAGGTTTGTGGTTTACACCTTACCCAGCAGAAGCGAAGCTCATTATCATTGCGCTTGGACTGGTGTTTTGTGGTGTGAACCGAAAAAAACGACAAGAAAATAATTAGACATCTCGCCATTTCACATACGCCACAATAATGGACGAAACAATTGCAACTAATCTGTTATATAATAATGTTAATAATTGTAATTGATTTATATTTTAACAACATCTTCTTAAAAACAAAAGTTTCGTTAAGTTGATAAGAAAACCATATGAATTTTACCATTTCTTTTTGTAGCCGCTCTTTATTTTGATACGAAAAAAGACATCTAGTGTTCTTTGTCGCTCGTTGGTTGACCGAGAACTATCTAACCTTATTTTCTGTCGACTATTTTTGACCACACCGAAAACACACTGTGCAAGCTTACGACATTAGCGGCATTTTGCAACCTGTTGGGCGTTTATCGCATAGCAACGAACAAACTGTCTAAAGAGGACACCTTCTCGAGTCTTTTACTCACATTTCTCTTCACTTATAAGGCACAAAACTGTGTCGGCTACTGCTACTGTGAAGATCCAATCACTACCCAACCGTTGTGCTATTTGACGTTTCGGAAAAAGGCCCCAACCGGAACATTTTATTCACCAATGAGCCTCAAGAAGATCAGAGCAATGCGATTTTAACCATGATGAGCTCAACCAAATG
>KZ062518.1:38365-51722 GCA_002091835.1 Anopheles maculatus | reverse complement strand
AAAGCTGAGCAAATGATCAACAATTGGGGGGGGGCAGTGAGAGCATGGTGCGAAACGAAAAGAAAATGAGCCACAGCATATTTCCATGTGCATGCACGGGAACGGAGGGGAGGGGAGAAAGGGAGAGAGGTTTGTGGACATGAACCTTTTGAAGAAGTGGTCTCACATTGTGGAGCTTTTAATTATGTGTTTATAACAGAGAGAGAGAGAGAGCGCGAGAAAAGGAACAAAGGAAGGAAAAATCTTCCCATCGAGTTTGAGTGGAGAGAATGATTTCACTTTGTCTTTCGCTAACCTTGACAGGGGGTGGAAGGAAGAGGGCTCAAAAGGGAAGGGAGGGATGGGTACAGGGTCTCATTCATCTTAGCATTCATTCGTATTTACCTGCACCATCAATTCTTCGCCACTGCACCACTGGCATGGTGAAGCAGTTTTCGAAATGGATCCTGGTCACGGCACCAACAATCTAATCGCACCGAGCACGATGCGCTAGCGACCACGGTTCGGGGCAACTTCAGTAGGCAAATCATTTTTTCGCCGTTTCGAGGTTTGCCGTTCGTTCCTTTGGAAAGGAAAATGGCGTTGTTTGTTGTCACAGGAAAGTGTCGCTTTTCACACGTGAGTCGGTTGGGGTTGGCCTTGGCAGGCTGTGCTATGGCATCTCGAACGGTAAAACTAGCCGAGTGCATCTTTCACCGGATGCAACAATAAAATGCCTGCAATATTCCATGTCACTCCGGCCTAGTAGTTCACCGACGGAACAAAATGGCGCACCCTGGTGCGGTGCTACACTAAATCATCAAACATTTTGTTGGTTGGCAATTTTTTTTTTGAAGCAGCAAAGGCCCGCGCATTTTCGACCAGATGCCCCGAAACGCTTGCACTTGCGTCCCACATACACGAGGCACAAGATACCAAATAAAAAAAAACACACACACACACACACACACAATTCTGCCCAAAAGCCACCCGCACCAGATTAGGTTCCGTTCGGTGGTGCGCTATAGATAATCGAACTATCAAAAAGTTTCTGAAGCAATTTATCTTTGGCCGGTGCCACCATCCGGTGTGCCCTAGACGAGCGAAAAAATTCCACCCCCGCCCCAAAAGGCGAACGGGTTTTTCTGCAAGCCGGGCACAAAAATTTTCGCTTAGTACTACACGTTTTATCCGTGCGTGTATGTGTGTGTGTGTGTTCGAGATCGAAGCATACACTGGGCTTGGTGCATGGACCACGAAAATGAGGCCGCATTTTACTCGACCGCCCGCAAATTTTCGGTGGCAAATTGTTGTGCTTGCGCCTTTCTTTCCCGGTTGATCTACTTTAAGAAGGCGGCAAAGGCAAACGAAAGGGGGGACGCGCCATTCTAAAGACTTCAACGAAAATAGGCAGCATCGGAAAAGCGAAATATCGCAAGAATATTGGACAGGGGAAGCTTATTTTAGATTTTTCGTTGTATGGTTACATTTTTTTTTTATTTTTATTCAATAAACCATCGAAAAGTGTCAAACGTGGCACACAGAAAAGGGATTTTTGTCCCTTATTCATCTTATTTGTATGTGTAAAGAAATGCATTGTGTGTTGCATAAATGTAGGCGCCTTACAGTATTGCAAGATCTATTCGTACTGCTTATCTAGCTCGGTTTGCTTAAGTTTTAGTGTGTTTAGTTTGCATATGCAGAAAACCGCCTAAAGGTATGCAAATTCTTGATTATTTCTTTCACAAATGCACTTTTTATTTGCACCTTCGAACGCTTTATGTCAAATTCCCAATACTTGCAATGTATTGATGTACGTTTTTGTACACGAGAGCTTAAGACGATGGGTTTTGGGCAGCAAAATGTTTTTTTTTCTTATGAGCCTTATTGATTCAATGCTGTAAAACATAATAGTGGTCTTAAAATCCCACGATAAACATAACAAACCCTTTCCAATAGGAAAGTAGTATATAAAAATTCTAAAGTACATAATAAATTGTCGCTTGTGTAAGTCATATTAAAACACGCCCAAAGGTATGCAAACAGTGAAGCTATTTCCGATTATTATACTTACAGAGTATCGAGATCCATTCGGTTCTTGTTATATTGTGAATTAAATAAATAAATAATCATTTTGTATGATTACTGTTGACGCGGTTTGAATTGAGCAACAATTGTTTTTCTTTACTTAAATGTGAGAGAATTTGTTCTGAAACAAAATAACCAGAATTCAGTTAACGTTTTCTCCTTCATAACAGCAGCTTTCCAGTGCTCAGATTGTTTGTTTTTTTCTTTTTAAAGTTAACAATCCTAATTAAAAACGCCTAAAGGTATGCAAACAAATGAGCAAGGTACTATTATTAAACCTCAAATATGTTGGAGCTCTTTTTTGTTTCTGTTTAAAAGGCTTTAAGTTGACTGTTCCGACAGCGAATTGCAAATTTTGTTTAAGCAATAATTTTTCATTAAAGATTTATTGAACTATTTTGAAGCCTTTTTTTTGGTGGTTTAAAAAAATCTTCTGGTAATAAAATTTATTGTTTCGCTGTAAAATATTGCAGCATTAAAGAAAAAATTTCCATAATCTTTTTTTTTATCTATCTTATTAAAATACACCTAAAGGTATGCAAACTTGGAAGCAGTGTACTGTTATTAATTTTAAATTTGTTTTAGAGCGCTTCTGTTGACGGCATTTCAAAGCTTTTTTGATACCTAATTGTGCACCCACCTCCCCCCCCCCCCCACTTTGTAAGGATTCATGAATATATGAGGTTTCTTGAAACTTTGGGAATTCATGAGGAGTCGACTCATGAATTGAATGACTCTTCACTGAAGATTCATATGAATGACTCTTTTGATAAGATTTATTAAGCACAACACTACAAATAACCATATCCTGCCCATATTAGTGTAATTTAAATCAGTGTCTGCGCATGAAAATATAAAAACGCATACCAACTGCGCCTAAACTTATGTAAACACGTAACGAATTTCCAATTATAAGTCATTTTAACAGTTCAGCAAAATTGGGTATTACATTAGATTTTCTACGAATTGTGCAACACAGTTCACAAGCGTCTTCCTTACTCATCCATCCATTTGGGGATGATTCAAAAACTCTTCCAACCAGCGCACGTGGTCAAGCGCTCATCCGCTTCATAAAATTATCTACATTTTTCTCGCACCACACACACACACACACACGCTCACAAAAGTACAGAAGTACAGCAGGCGGAATGATGGAGGTTAGAATAAAGCATTCCGACCGATTTTATCCGACCGGTTCTGCTATTATGCTTAGCGATCTTCACGCCTCCCAACCCATGCTAGACGGCCACTTATTTATGCGCCGCTCATTCCTGCCCAACCCCTTTTTTCCTTCTACTGCTCCCCCTCCGCTCCCCTCTCCACCATCATGCCTCATCCCGTCCACGAGCTAAATGCAGTTATGAGTGTGGTGTAAAAATGCTGTGTGTGTTTCCTTCAAAATCGCACCCAAAAAGTTTTTATTCAACGCCACAAAACACAGAGCACGGTGGCGTGTGTGTGTGTGTTCCGCAAAACGATGATTTACGATTGCAAAATACCAACGTTGCTTTCCATTACTGATGCCCACCACGGCCCGTCCCTCCACGCGCCGCAAGATTGGATGAACCAATTTCACCAATCAGTAGCGTAATGTATGACCGCCGGTCACGCGAATCCTCGTCCGCGCTCGTGCTGTCGGTGCTTTGGAGCGGCCGATTTTTCATCAATTTTCCGATCGCTCGCTCTCTTTCTCTCTCTCTCTCTCTCTCTCTTTCTCGCTCTCCGCTTTTTTTTTTGTCTTGATTCCGGCGATCCACTCTTATCATCGAAGAGTGGCGCGTATCACATTAATCAGCCAGCGTGTGAGTAACGCCTGCGAGGAGACCCATGCGTGACTCTGGACTCAGCGAATTTCCTCCGGAGCATAGCTCGCCCCCTCCAACCCAGTAAAATCTCTGCCCCCGGTGGGGCGGCAAATTAAATGAACGCGAACGAACGTACAAGAGACGGAGGCAAAGTTCCTAATCTGCGACCCGGCACTCGGCGTTGCTCCTTTCTTCGGGGCGCAAGGGTTTTGCCGTGCGCGAGTCGAGCAATTATCCGGATTTATCGTAATGGAGCCTCGGTGCGGATGGATGGGCTGGCTGTGGTTCGCGGTATCGGAGCAAGTTTACCGAACGATTCCTCAAACCTTCGACGCGGTGAAAGCAAAACGGAGAAACCAAAACACAAGACGAACAAAACAAAAAGCGACTGGTGGGTAAGAATCCCCTGCCCTTGGAAGTGTTTGGGCCGTTTGCGAAGGAAACCGGAAACACATGTTAGCGCATAAATTACGGACCTTACGCCGTGCCAAAGTGTTTCGAACGCGTTCGCGTTCCTCCAACCTTTTTGCTGCTCGGTTTCCTTTCCCGATTTTTTGTTTCTGTTTTCCCAGTCGCCGCTGTCTTGTTAGGGTCGCATCGGCGAAAACTTCGCTCATTTCCTGTGCGTTCTTCCAGCGCGGCGCGTACGAAGACGGCGGACGACTGGGTCTCATCTTCGGTCAGCCACAAGCACAGCACGACCCACATTTTTGCTGTTAGCGCGCACAATAATATCAATTAGCGTGAGAAGACAGCGCTAGAGTGTGGCGAGAGAGCAAAGCAAAAAAAAAAAAAAACACGCTGCACGCATCCAATTAGCACGATCAATAACGCTGTTCGCTGTGGGAGCCGGCTAGATGGATGCGAAGGTTGAAAACTGCACCATTATTAATTGCAAT
Organism: Anopheles maculatus; assembly: GCA_002091835.1. Taxonomy (NCBI): domain Eukaryota; kingdom Metazoa; phylum Arthropoda; class Insecta; order Diptera; family Culicidae; genus Anopheles; species Anopheles maculatus. The sequence continues at coordinate 46,951 of KZ062518.1, read as the reverse complement.
CGAACGGTAACGGGACAGTGGATGACGAATTGGATGACGGTAGGCATCCACGCGACTTAACTGGTTTGTATAATGTTTCGTAACATGTCGCTTCTGCTTGGAGTTGCTAACATCATATTAAAGGCATTACAAACTTAGAGTTACAATTTCGCCTATGTTTACGCCTAAACGTATGCAATCGGATCACTGGTTGAGTGTTTGCTGTGAGTTCACCGTTCGAATGTTTTTTTCTTTTCCTTTTTCCTTCTTCTATTTATTCTTCTGCTACGTCTGCTTCTAACTTTACTACTTATTTTTTCCGTTTTTATTCTTCTCCATCTCCTTCTTTACTTTTCTTCTGAATCCTTTTTATTTGTTATCTACTTGTTCTTCTTCTTCTTTTTTTCTGCTACTCCCGTGTATTTAATTTTGATTAACTTACTTCTTTAACTCTTCTTCTATTACATACTTTTAATGTCACTTCTACTTCTGCTTTTATTTATTCTTTTTCTTATAAATATGATTTTTCGGTAAAAGACTCGAGAAGGCCCCCCCCTGACGAAATTGGTTGGTCCCTATAGGAAAACCGCCTAACAGTATGCAATTCGCAGCACATGTCGCAAAGAAATCACTATGGGTGTGGATGATCTTCTGGTAGGACAAAAAAAGATGAATGAATTGAAAGAAAAAAAGGCTAAATTTGGAATTTAAATAACCCTTCCCTCATCAAAATCTCTTATTTTGATGGCGAAGGATCATCTTATCTCTTCAGTTAGGCAATGGAATGACTATCCGGCCAGTAAACTGCCCCTTTGATGTTGAACATATATGAAGGAAACATTGTACCGGGTATATACGATATGTACCATTAGGAAATTGCCGAACATTATGCAGAGCAACTTACTAATTAAAAGGCATATTTGAGTTTATTTTTCATGTTCTATTTGGTCTCTAGAAAGTATTTTAAGCAATAATAGATATTGTATTTATTTAATAAATTTTGACCACATGATAAACCACTGTGCGACAAAATTGACAGAATGCAGTGCTGCACACAAATAATTCTAGGGGGGGCCTTCTCGAGTCTTTTACCGATTTTTCTTCTCTTTTCTATTTTGCATCTTTTTCTAGTTCTGCTTCTTTTTCTACTTTTTACGTTTATTTTTAATTTTGATATACTTCAACATATTCTTCATCTACTTTTTACTCTTGTTTCATATGTTTTCATGCATCTTCTTTATCAGCTATTTCTACTTTTTTGTTACGTTTTTGTTTTATTTTCAATTCTACTTCTTCTTTTACTTCTACTCCTACCTGTTCTAATACTTCTTCTCTCACTTCTACTTCTATCTGCTTCTACTTCTACTTCTACTTCTACTTCTACTTCTACTTCTACTTCTACTTCTACTTCTCCTTCACCTCTTCTTTCACTTGTACTTCTATTTCTACTTCTACTCTTACTGCTACTTCTATTTCTACCTTTAATTCTAGTTCTACTGCTCCTTCTATTTCTACCTTTAATTCTAGTTCCTTCTACTTCTACTTCTACTTCTACTTCTACTTCTACTTCTACTTCTACTTCTACTTCTACTTCTACTTCTACTTCTACTTCTACTTCTACTTCTACTTCTACTTCTACTTCTACTTCTACTTCTACTTCTACTTCTACTTCTACTTCTACTTCTACTTCTACTTCTACTTCTATACTTCGAATACTTCTTCTTTCACTTGTACTTCTATTTCTACTTCTACTCTTACTGCTACTTCTATTTCTACCTTTAATTCTAGTTCTACTGCTCCTTCTATTTCTACCTTTAATTCTAGTTCTACTGCTCCACCTACTTCTACTTCTACTTGTACTTCTACTTTTGTTTCTACTTCCACTTCTACTTCTACTTCTAATTCTACTGCTCCTTCTACTTCTACTTTCACTTACTACTTCTATTTCTGCTTCTCCTTCCTTTGCTTTTTCTACGTCTTATTGCTTATATTTGATCAGTACATTTTTTTTTAATTTTCTTTTTTCTGTTTCTGTTCCTTTTCACCTTGTTCGATTCTTACTGCCACGCTACTGCTAATAATATTTCAACTTCAATTTCTACGTTTGCTTCTTCAATTTCTACTTATTTGTTATTCTTGTCTCGCATAGTTTTCTTTTTCTTCTTCTTCCTCTTCTGTTTTATTGCAACTTCTACTTCTATTTGCGATATCTCCTTCTTCATATTCATATTTTTTTTGCTTTTTATATTTTCCTCCCGTTCTTATTCTTGTATTTGTTATCATTTCTAGTCATTTCTCTACTTCTAAACGACACACTGTTTCATCTTTCATAATCACAGTAACCTTTTACGCGTTAATTTTTATATTTTAATTTCATATCATACCTTTTATAATACCTTTTATAATTTAAGCACCCAGTTCTTAATACTCTAAAAGAACTGCCGCATCCATAAAGCATACCTTTAGGCGCAAACGCGTTTCAATCATTCGCTGTAGCGCATTGCCGGTCGCTAATCGGGTGTCGTACAAGCTAAAACAATCCGCTCGAGCTCGCAACAGCAACAGAATGTCTTTGCTGTCAGTTAAATGTGCAAAATCCCCAAACCGTACTGCTACTAATGGGATTCAAAGCAGCTCAACCAATGGTTCTCAATTAGTAGTGCATGGTGTTGCGCCTTTGTAGTGCGCGTGTCGCAAAGACAACAAAAAAGTCGAAATAAATTCCTGTTACTAGGCAGTTATTTGAAAATGATCATAAAAATGGCATTATGGTACAGTATATGCCGGCTGCCTTTTGACCCCGAAGGGAGAGGGAGAAGAGAGAGAGAGAGAGAGAGGGAGAGAAGGAATGGAACAGATGAGAGTATATTACATTCATTTCTGTTTTTTTCTCACCGGGTACGACTGACCTACTGTGAACTGATGCGACTCATCCCAGCTCGCAGCACTCAACGCAACCATACTGTTCAATTTCCCACCCTCCCTTCCCTTCCCGTATCCTCTCTTCCCACTCTCCAGTGACCTCGAAAATCTGCGTTGCAAAATGGTGGGAAACTGTGTCGTTTAGAAGTAGAGAAATGACTAGAAATGATAACAAATACAAGAATAAGAACGGGAGGAAAATATAAAAAGCAAAAAAAATATGAATATGAAGAAGGAGATATCGCAAATAGAAGTAGAAGTTGCAATAAAACAGAAGAGGAAGAAGAAGAAAAAGAAAACTATGCGAGACAAGAATAACAAATAAGTAGAAATTGAAGAAGCAAACGTAGAAATTGAAGTTGAAATATTATTAGCAGTAGCGTGGCAGTAAGAATCGAACAAGGTGAAAAGGAACAGAAACAGAAAAAAGAAAATTAAAAAAAAATGTACTGATCAAATATAAGCAATAAGACGTAGAAAAAGCAAAGGAAGGAGAAGCAGAAATAGGGGGGAGGTGAGAGATAGTGGTAGTAAGGGCATTGCTTTATTTGTCCTCGGTACGCGGCACGAGCACTCACACCAGTTGTGCTCCATTATTGGGGTTTTTTTTCCCCTGTTTTTGGTTTTTGATATCGAATCGACTGGCAGATTACAGCAGTAGGTGAGGTAAGGGAAAGTAAGGTAAGGGGGACTTGAAAAGCAAGAGACCAGTGGGGAAGAATGGACACCAACTATGTGTCTGATGCCGTTTTTTTTTTTGTTTTTTTTTTGTGTAAATGATTTTGATTCCAATTCTTTTCCCACGTTTTCCACTGGTAAAAAAAAACAGGCTACAAATTTACCAACAAACAAACGAAATTGCAACGAAAAACACTGACAACGAATGAAAGAAGACGGAGAAACGAAGGTATAAGGACAATTCTATCATAGAATTGTTTAGAATAAATTGGTACATCGTAGAAAATAATAACAGAATGTATAAAACCAATACAAGAGAAGAAATTAAAACGATAAACCTGTCAATAAGTCAACAAGGGGGGAGGAGGGAGAGGGGGTGCAAATCCCGACAAAACTTTGGCCGTAACAGTCGCGTATATATAGTCGCGCTAAGCTTTCCCGCAAAAACTTATCAGCAAACGTGTGGGTTCGCTTCGTTTGCACGTTAGCGAAAGTGTACGCCGTTCTTCCGGGTTTGGGTTTGTTTTCGTTTTCTTTTCTATTGTTGTGTGTGTGTGTGTGTGTGTGTATAAGAATCTGACCCAGTAATTGTTAAGCGGAAGGAGAAGCGCCGGAAAATACAACCGGTGACGATGAAAGCAAAACAGACGGGAAAGAGACAGAGAGAGAGAGAGAGAGAGAGAGAGAGAGAGAGTAAAGAAGGAAATCATAACGTTCGCTGGTGTCCACTTTTTACCGTGCGGCTGCTTGACTTTTTCTTTCTTAATGAAAAATAACATATAATAACGTGCCATCCACTATCAGTTTGTAAACACTCCAAGCGCCTTTGCGCTGCGACCGTGTGCCAACCGACAAGACTTCGAGAGCGTTCGTCTTGCTGTTTTTTTCCTTTCTTCGTCGGATGGACGGAAGGCTTCCACGGTGCAGGAAGAAATGAAATACGACTCACCGACGACTGTGTCCTTCGAGCGCTCGACACACACACACCCATATTCGGGCATCGTACAGTGCTGGTGGGCGAGATAAAGCTGGATGCTTGTGTGGGGCCAAAACGTCATAATAATGTCGAACGAAGCTCGGTGACAGTTGGTTCGGAAAACATGACGGGGTTGGGGTAGAGCAGAAAAAAAACTGCGAATGCTTTAACCTGTCCGAAGTGTTACACACACACACAAGGAGAAGCGAAAGCAAATTAGTTGCAATTGCTCTAATGATATTCTGCGCTAGAAAAGCTGCTAAATTATTACATCGAACGTTAGAACACGGTGTGTCTCGCTTTTTTTTTCTAAACCCAGCTCTTATCCTTAGGGTGTGCTAGGGCCACCCCCCTTTCGTCGACCTGCAGCACCGGACATTTGGGTTTGGGTCCTGTTATCGGTCCGCAGCGAACTGGACAGGCATCAATGGGTTTGTCGCGTGTGTGTGTGTGTGTTTCGAGCTAGCAAAAGAATCCTTTTTTTACTTTGCCAGCCATTTCCTTTTTCTTGACCGGGTACTTGAAGATGGACAGTATGAACGGTTGTTTGCTCAAAGTTTCCCTAACGGTTATGGGGGCCTGCTGTACTGTTATTTGTTGTGATATGTTCGACGAAATGTGTTCTTAGTTTGATGCTCGTTTTTTTGTTTTCTTTTGATAAATTGAGATGGATACGGGAAGCATTTTTTGGTGGACGAAACAACTTTTCGGTGGATTCTATATTGATTTCTTTGTTTTTTTTGTTGCATTGAAGTGGATTTAGAGTAATCAAACAAGAAACGGGTTGTTGTAAAAGTGAAACGAATTAAAATGAATTTTTGAAACATGCTTGCATACATTTAGGCGCACTTGGATGGAGATACAATTAAGAGTTGAAATTGAAAGGTATTTTAAAACGCACATCTGGTAAGACACAAAACAAGCTAGAAGATGTTCAATAAATGCTCACTAGTTTCTTTTTTTCTAAAGTTTTGTTTACTGTTTCGTAGAAAAAAACAAAAAATATCAACAAAGCTACCAACACTGGATAGAATATGGTGAATTTTGTGTGCTGGTTGCATACACTCAGGCGCATTTGGATTGAGCAAATATTCATAGCTTTGTTTTATGTATTATCAAGGCGCCTCATATTATTTTGTAAAATTTAATAACAAATGTTGAATGATCTGTGTTATTTTTAAATGCTCTTTTGAAGTTTGGTAAAAATTGTGTTAAAAATTTAGAAAATAATAAAAATATGATCTAATTTTACCATTATCCATCTTACTACAACATCTTTTTCATCCATCTCCTCATGTTCTTGGATTATCCTTCAACGGAAGCAGGTTTATAACAAAAAAAAGCATAAATTTATAGAAATGTTAGTAAGAAATGGCCGGGAAACTGTGAGAGGAAACGAAACATTTATTGAAAACTGTAGTAAAATCCAGAGAAGAAAACTAATTGAGGAAGCGTTAGAAAACTGTGTATTTGTTCAATATTTTGTGTTTATTCTAAGCGTGTTTACAACTTTATCATACTTTTTAAGTTTTAAGTATATGTTGGTCAAAGGAAAGGAACAACTACCGTGAAATTGTTAAACATTCATACAATCTAGCGAGAATTGTATTTTGGTTGCCGAAATCTAGGCGCCTATCGGTTGAAAAAGTAAATAATTTAGCAACTGTAGCAATTTTGTTAAATTAAAACTATTTCTTGCTACAACGAGGTCATATTTTACGTAGTTGTAGATACTTAACTTGTAGATTAACAAATTTATTCTAAAAGTATGGTTTAAGTTACAATTTCAATCTCTAAGGCTGGTATAATGGTTGCATACATTTAGGAACATTTGAATAAAGCAATAAATAATACAACAATTGGCACATTTAACACATTTTAGAATTTTAAGCAGATAATTGCATACCTTTAGGCGCATTAAACTAGTACGATGAATAATGATGAAAAAACATTCTTGTTTTCAATCACAAATTAAGTCTATTTTGCGTTATGTCACTTCAATAAGATTTTGGTGTATCGATTGGAAGGTTTTTAATATTTCTTTTTAAAACGCTGACGCCACACTATTGCATACGTTTAGGCGTCTAAAATAGATGAAAGAAGTACTAGCGCGGTTAACACTCGGAAAAGGATTTTAGTTTCTTTCTTTTCAGGTTAATCTGTTGATGTACGTTTTATCTTGGAAAAGAAACTGTTGTTAGCCACCTCAAACACCGATACAGGATATCTCGTCTAAGTCTCGCAACTCGCCGGACCTGTTACAGTGCTTATGAATGTAATACAACAATTGGCACATTTAACACATTTTATAGTTTTAAGCAGATAATTGCATACCTTTAGGCGCATTAAACTAGTACGATGAATAATGATGAAAAAACATTCTTGTTTACAATCTCAAATGAAGTCTATTTTGCGTAATGTAACTTCAATAAGATTTTGGTGTATCGATTGGAAGGTTTTTAATATATCTTTTTACAATATTGGCAACACACCATACCTTAAGGCGTCTAAAACAGATGAGATGAGTACTAAACCCTCGGAAAAGGATTTTAGTTTCTTTCTTTTCAGGTTAATCTGTTGATGTACGTTTTATCTTGGAAAAGAAACTGTTGTTAGCCACCTCAAACACCGATACAGGATATCTCGTCTAAGTCTCGCAACTCGCCGGACCTGTTACAGTGCTTATGAATGTACACTACCAAAGCATTAATCGCTCTCTTACCCACTTTAGGTGTGTTGCTGCGCCTCAACAGTCCATTTAAACAGCAATAACTCACCCCAAGTACGACCTCATGCCATCAAGGTTCGCGATGGCTTAAGCGACGAACCCACCGAAACTCCTCCGCAAACTGGCCGCTCATTATAGGGGCATAAATTTTAATTTCATCTCCCGCAAAGGATTCTTAAAACTTAGGCCAACAGGCCGTGCGGCAAACTCCTTCCGGTAGGATCATGATTCAATATGATGAGGTGATAATGCGATTTTCGTCCTTCCGCGTGGCCAGCCGTACACCACGCGTAGCGGGACCGTTGGAAGCTGTCGAAGAAATAAAAACCCGAAGCAAGAGCACCCACAGCACACACACACACCCCCAGCACGCCAGTGTTTAAAACTTTAATGACCCATTAAATCAAAAGCAAAATTTGCACAGTCACGCACGTAAATCAGTCAACACCGAGGGAGGGCTGTGGGTTTCGCCGAAAAAAAAAACGGCAAATGTGTCGTAATTTAAGGGCTGTATGCAGCGTGCGCCCTTACCTTCCTATTTGTATTTCTGGGCGGAGAGGGTTCCCAGCTCTGCCGGCCAACCGTGCACCATTTGGGAGGGATTGGGCTTGCGAAAGCATGATGTGCATTTTCATGGGTAAGTAAAAATTCACCCACCCGAATGGTTCAGGGTTGGTTTTTGGTGTTGTTGGTCGTGCATCAACTCCACCAAGGAAACGAGCTTATTCCGCAGACCGGAAGGAAAGATTCGATGGACGGTGGGTTTGCTTTACGCCGCGCGTACATTTATTGACGCGTCTGGTAGAGTTTCCCGCGAGCTAGAGCAGCATCAATGGACCGTTTATTCAAATGCGCCTAATGTATGCAAATGGGTGAAAGATGGGCTAATCTCTGGAATGGATCAAAAGGTTTTGTTTCGGGCGATGCTTGGAAGCTGATGCAATGGTAAGTCGTTGGTTACACGGTTGAATATTTTTATTCTAGCTTCATTTCGTTTTCAAATTAATACATATTCTAGCTATGTCTTCTAATTGCGCCTACAAATATGCAATGTGCAAAACACACACTTCTTAGAGGGCTATTAAGACTAGGATTCAGAAAGAGGACTCTTTGCAACATTTGTCAATGTCACTCAACAAGAAAGCCAGATAATTTTTTTTCCAATAAGAACACAAAGTGTAAGAATTCCCAATAAGATTCATATTAATGGTTTAAGATGGGCATAAAAGGTTTAGCAATGCATCTTTCTTAATATATTAATCTTGATTACATTAAGGAAAGGATAGTCAAGAGGAAGCATGAA
>KZ062518.1:2219-37761 GCA_002091835.1 Anopheles maculatus | reverse complement strand
GGGACCGTTGGAAGCTGTCGAAGAAATAAAAACCCGAAGCAAGAGCACCCACAGCACACACACACACCCCCAGCACGCCAGTGTTTAAAACTTTAATGACCCATTAAATCAAAAGCAAAATTTGCACAGTCACGCACGTAAATCAGTCAACACCGAGGGAGGGCTGTGGGTTTCGCCAAAAAAAGAACGGCAAATGTGTCGTAATTTAAGGGCTGTATGCAGCGTGCGCCCTTACCTTCCTATTTGTATTTCTGGGCGGAGAGGGTTCCCAGCTATGCCGGCCAACCGTGCACCATTTGGGAGGGATTGGGCTTGCGAAAGCATGATGTGCATTTTCATGGGTAAGTAAAAAATCACCCACCCGAATGGTTCAGGGTTGGTTTTTAGTGTTGTTGGCCGTGCATCACCTCCACCAAGGAAACGAGCTTATTCCGAAGACCGGAAGGAAAGATTCGATGGACGGTGGGTTTGCTTTACGCCGCGCGTACATTTATTGACGCGTCTGGTAGAGTTTCCCGCGAGCTAGAGCAGCATCAATGGACCGTTTATTCAAATGCGCCTAATGTATGCAAATGGGTGAAAGATGGGCTAATCTCTGGAATGGATCAAAAGGTTTTGTTTCGGGCGATGCTTGGAAGCTGATGCAATGGTAAGTCGTTGGTTACACGGTTGAATATTTTTATTCTAGCTTCATTTCGTTTTCAAATTAATACATATTCTAGCTATGTCTTCTAATTGCGCCTACAAATATGCAATGTGCAAAACACACACTTCTTAGAGGGCTATTAAGACTAGGATTCAGAAAGAGGACTCTTTGCAACATTTGTCAATGTCACTCAACAAGAAAGCCAGATAATTTTTTTTCCAATAAGAACACAAAGTGTAAGAATTCCCAATAAGATTCATATTAATGGTTTAAGATCGGCATAAAAGGTTTAGCAATGCATCTTTCTTAACATATTAATCTTGATTACATTAAGGAAAGGATAGTCAAGAGGAAGCATGAAGAACCAAAAAGTGATCACGGCATCAAACAGATGCTGAGGGTTGTTTAATGCTACATGCATCCTGAAGAGAGGTTCGTTTTGATCATAACTCGTAGACCTAGAGGAGAAGAGATCTCTTACACAGGTGACGGGATGGTACGTAAAGAGAGATCAATGGTATTGGAAAGAGTTCCTACAATATAGGAGAATTGGAAGTGGGAAAACCTAGAAGAATACCTCACATTGCGATAGACCAGAAAAGAAATCTTGAACTCCAACCAAAACTGAGTCTCATTCCTCAGTGTATCCGATTTGGCGAGGCAGAGGTCATTCGGAATACTGTCAAATGCTGCATTGAAGTCATGATGTTAGACGAGGAAACCCGCTTTGGCATAAAGGAGGAGCTATAGCTAGACACACACAAGGAAGAATCGATGGACGGACAACGTATCTGGTTGTACGTACTTCTCTTATTTCGATACCCGGTTGTCTGCCGATGCCCTTAACTGTGGTCATCCAAGAATGGTCCAGGAGGTTTCGAATTCCACGCAGGATTACAGAAGGTGCCCTTGAGCCTTTGAGCAATGGAAACACCACGGATAAAATCACCGAAGTACCCTCCTCAACGTATGGTCTAAATCTCCGCACGCAAAAAGGAGTCTCTTGAAGGCTACTTGTAGGTTAGCAAAATCTTCGCTAATGTGTGTTACTCAACAAGAGTGTATAGCTAATCTTATCAAGCGATTCCAACGAGTTTATTCCATAATTCCACAGAAATAAGTATGTAAACTTGTAACCTTCAGTGTACAGTCTAACCGTTGTCTTAATTTACAGACTGCGATGCTGTTATGTCTCTTTTAGAATGCGTTTTAGGTACTTGAAACCTTCAATTCTATAAGCTGAACTGGAACACATAGTGAGCTCACTGTGTAGTGATGATTGCATAGTTTAAGGGGCTCATAATCTTAGGCTCAGTCGTTTCGCGTCTCAATTCCCAATTCGTAAGCCCTTTAAGACATGAGAGTGATAATAAAATGTTTAAAAGATTGTGAGAAGAGTGTCTACATTTAGGGGAATATGATTTATGCTTTCTTTTTACAACTTTAAGCGTAATTGAAGTAGGTACTAATTATTTGCATAATTTGTTTTATCAAATCATACACTTAAGATGAGAGGATTTACAGCTCCTTAAAGTATGCAACTTAAAAATAGATTTTTTTGTTTCCTGAAAACACTTTACACATATTTTGCCTATTTTATTTAGTTTTCCCATATAAACAAGGTTTTCTGTGTATCCCTGATTGCATAATTCAAGGGGTGATATTTAGTTCGTTTGCACATTTACCTAGAGTGGTTTGTAATCGATACAGGACCATCAGTAGCTAAGTTGAAGCAATGTTTTGTAAGCAAACATCATGCTACAAAGATTCCTTCAATACTTCTGATAGGCTGTTCCACGGAAAGAAAAAACGTAAAGTAGCATACATTCCGGCGCTTATTTCTTGCAATCTCGTGTAGAAGTTTATTTGTAGGTTATATAGACAAACGAATTGCATACATTTAGGCTCATTAGGAAGAAATACACATTTGGAATCGTAACGCCTGAAGTTATGCACACAATGTCTTTTATTCGGTTTTTAGCGTAAAATTAATTACGGGAAAGGGGAAAATTCGTTTCGCGAACAAAAATGTTTAATTATGTGTGTGAGTAGCGTGCATATGTGTGTGTGTGTGTCGATGTGTAACCTTAAGGATGAACATTAAATAATGCGTCTCGCGCCACCATAATGTAGCCCTAATGTGGAAGACATTATCTATTACAAACCCAATTAAAAGCTGACCGATAAACGGTTTTTGGCCTCGGAACAGAGCAAACTGTTCCACACACACACACACACGCACACACACTCCTTTTTACTCCCGATGAGCCGGTGCAGGTGGGGTGGACGAGACTGTTGTGAGTCGAGCGCTGATTTGTTGTTAGCATAATATGAGCATATGCAGCAGTCGGTAGAACGGAGTACCGTACCGTAGGTTATGGTGTCCGTCGCTGATGGCGGGCGTTAAATGAGGGAAATGTGTTTATCCAGTGCTGCACGTTCCCGATGCTTCATCCAGATGGACAGTGCGGGTTTGGGGCGGGGCAAAACCCAGGCAGACGGGGCAATGCAAAACTGTTTTTCAATCGCTGATTAGCACCTGCTAGCATTCCCAGGGTCGGCGGAACCTGCCGGGACGTTGTATTGCAAAGCTAGCCGTGGTGGAAGGGTGTGAGGGGTTTTGGCCGGGAGTGTTGGGTGCGGCGGACATTGCATTGCAATAGAGGTTGGCCCGATTGTGCGATGTTCGCTGCGGTCTGCAGGCCTCCGTCACCTTCGGGTGAAGTTAATCCGGGCTGTGGAAGGTGGACGTCGAACAGCAACAAAAAAAAAACAACAAAAGCTGGAGATTGTTTCAAAATTTTCGATACGAAGCGGCGCACTACGTTTGGGATGATCTTCCGCAAGAAGTTCCACTACCGAAGGACTGTGAAAAGAACCACCTCCAGTGGCACTTTAAAATAAGTGATACGTCAACCATCGTCGGCTCGGGTTTGTAATTCGACCGAGACGCGGTGAGCAAGCGGAGCGTGTGTGGTGCGGACGGGAAGACTACAAATCGTTCATGCGTGTGGGGGCCACACACCGCACGTTTGTAAACAGTTTGTTCGGGTTTTGTATCACCGCGGTTGAGCGTGTAGTGGAGCGAACCGACGCGAACTGCGCCCGAACGCGGCACACACGAGCTCGGGCCCGGACGTTCGGGTTTTTGGACGTTCGGGTTTTTGCGCTACGGTGCCGGCCCAACGGCTGCTCCAGCATCGAGGCGCTCCAGCAGTCGCGCTGGAGCAACGGTGCTCCGTGTGCAACCGTGGGCTGCTGCTCGCGCTAGCGCCAGTCTGGATCGCTGGATCGCCGTCCGGTCCGGTCGCACCAAACGTCAGTCTGACGTTGACGTCCGGCCGCACTGGTCACACGGTTCACCTTTACCTACCAAGCCGTTCGCGAGTGCGTGTGCGTGCGTGCGTGTGTGCAAAAAGGAAAGGATTCTTCGCTGGTGTCAAACACGCCCGCTAAGTTCGCGCCCGCTGTCATCGGAGCCGTCGTCGTCGTCGTTATCGTCGTCGTCGTTGTTGTCGTCGTCTAGTCCGTCACCAAGAAAACGCTGGTGATTTCAAGCAGCGGTTAAGCGAGCAAAGTGATAATAGCGTTTCGCTGTATCGCGTCGATCACCGTTTGCGTTTCACTGCTTCAGTGACTGTGATATGTGTTATAAAGGGATCGCGCGTTTGTCTCGTGTGATGACACAAACTACATCGTTTGAAACTAGTTACTAGAGCGACGTGACGTGTCGCGAGCGCCAATCAAAACCGAACCCGAAAAAAGGCTTGCACCCTTCAATCAGCTGTGACGGTTCCGGTATCGTGCGATCTTGTTGTAAGTAGTAGCAATTTAGGCGTTACGTTCTCACTGCTTCCTGTAAGAAAGCTCCGTCGGGTTGGTAGCTTTTCAGATGTGTTACACATCGGCAGGGAAAGCACGGGTGGTTTTAGTGGAAAGGAAAACGCGTATTTGAAAATGCCCCTGAACATAGGCAACACAATCTACCTACGGTTTGTTAGGTGGAACTTTTCGGAAGTCGCCTTAAAATATGCAATCGGTGGTTTAAAACGTTTTATGTACCTTTATAAGATCGGCTGATAAAAAGTTTATGTGATAAAGAAGCAACAGTAAATAACCCCTGAATGTAGGCAGTTTGTGAGCAACGCATCGCTAATGCACTCGTTAATATGTTGTGGTGCTTTAAACTCGATGGAGTAACTAGGCGAAAAACGACACTAACCATATGCCCCTAAATTTAGACACTCAACATTAATTAAACTTGATAGATTTTGAATAAACCCAAAGAAATGTGCAGTTAGTTATATAAAGCATTCAAATTTTTATAAAAATGTTAAAAAAACACTGGAAATATTGCCTATGTGTTTGATTGTGTTAAGTAACAAGCTCTTCAATTAAGGCTTGTTTCGTGTGAGTTGCATACCTTGACGGGGTGATTAGTTTTTTTTAACATAATTTGACTACTTATTAGACTTCTTGTTATACTAGTGACATTTCAAAACCTGCGTGCCACTGAAAACTTACCAAACAATGATCGGTTGATAGAGCAAAGCAGAAAATAGGTGACCGCTTAAAGAAAACACAAGTCAGATGCTCCTAAATGTAGGCACTTTGTACACACAATAGTTTTTTTTTACTTATGTTTAATATTTTAATATTTCAAGCAATTGGTGAATCGTAAATCTTTAGTAGAGTCTTCAAAAATCTCGTGAGTAAAAAAACCCCATAAAATATGTAACCTGCAGGGCCTAGCTTCCTGCAGTCTTAGAGACAGACTCCGTCTTCTCCCATGGCCGCAGTTATTTACGGAGCAGCAGTTGTAGGAACAGTCGTAGTCGCAAATAACTATCTTTGCTACTCAATTAGGGCTCGTGGCCCGTTGATTTTACAATTAATAAATAAATAAATAAAACAAAGCAGTCTTTTTAATACAAAATACAGAAATTGAATGAAGAAAATTCAGGTAAACCACTGTTCTTTTAAAGAAACACATTCCATTGCATACTTTGAGGAGTTTTATTCGCCTTTCAATAATATATTAGCAAAAGAAACAAATTCAATCGATTGTGCTATATAATAGAGATTACTAAAATAGTGAAAAAAATTGTTTAAAGAAAACTCCATCCCCTAAATTTAGGCAATTTCCATACAAAACGATCTTATGCGAGTTAAGAAGCTTGTGCCTTGTTTCTTTCTTGTTTACGTGTTAATGACACGGGGTTCCTGTTATGACTGTTTATATTTTCTTATTAAAACTGCACCGAGACCGATATCATCCGATCTGTCGCGCCGTGTGCTCATCAAACGTCCGTCGTTAACGCAAGACTTTATCGCTTGTATATCTTTTAAAATTTGCCAAAGTAGTTCGATGATGGCACCCTGCACACAAAACAATCACTTAAAAACAAATGTTTATCCCCGTTTGCTTACATTGCGGTATAAAATCTCAGCCCCTGAAACTATGCAACCACCACAGCCAAATGATCTTGCTGCCGAGCCAGTAATACCTTTTCGCCTTGCTTAACTATTATCCTGTCAATCGAGCAGATGAATTATTTACTACTCGCGACTAAAAAAGGAAAACTCCATTTCCATTAATGGTTCCGAATAAACTGTGCGTTACATTGATTTATGAACCTTTACAACCATGTTCACGATCACCGTCGCTCCCAAAATCCGAACCCGGCGCTAGCTAATTAATGAAGGAGTGTCCTAAAAATCCATTATGTCATTTGTTCAGCACGCCCTAACACTTGTTTACCTTGGCGATAGGTTGGCACGGATAAAATAATGATAAACCTCCGACAACCCCGGAGAGATCGGGTTCAAGCGGGCGCGCGCTTTACCCCCGCCCCAAAAAGTATGCAACGCGCACAACACGCATTGAACACGTAAATTGATTCCTACCGAAGCAGTCGCTGCAACTGTTTTTTTTTTTTGTTTGGTTTTGTTTTGTTATTCCGGCAGCTTTTGTATTGCTGTTGTTGGTTCGAACTCGGCACAGCGTACCGGGGGCTTGGATGGGATACATAATTGATGCTGATTAGTGGTGGTAATGACAGCAGATAGAAGAAATTGATAATTCCCCCGTCGGAGGTTTGGGTTTCGGATTTTCCACCGGGCCAGTAATCAATCGCGTAAATTTACTCGCCATCAAACACGCGCCCGATGACATATGTGACATATTGTTCGCTCTGTGTGTGTGTGTGTGTGTGCGCGAGTGTTTTTTATTGTTTATTGTTAGTGTTTTTTTGGTTGTTATTGTTGCTACGCCCAAGCTCCGGGAACCGATACCCGACGGGGTCCGTCGGGCGAGATAATCAGATCAATACTGGTGATTGTGTGGCTGATGGCTGAGTGAATAACAAGGTTCGAAAACATGTGTGCGCTGGCAAACCGCGCCGAAATCCCACTTCAATCCGGGTGGAATTGATTTTCCAACAGCTATTATCCGTACGGGTAAATAACTCATCTAATCTACAGCTACATATGTGACGCGAGCGAGCTTATTTGGAAATTAAATTCTCGTTCCCTGCCGACCGATCGCAAGTCCTGGCACAGGTGGATGGCACATAACAAACAGCGCTGCACACACATCATCCACCTTATTTCATTACATTTTTAATTCCCTTCTTAGAGAAACTGTTCCGCCGACCTGCGAACACGGTATCGGTAGCACGTGTGGGTATGCTCTTTTTTTTCGTTGTGCCGTGCGCAACACAAACCGTTCGCTCGTTTCCTAAGAAGCTTACAAGTTTGCCCGAAAAACCTTCCTGAATAGTTTGAATAATTAACGAGCGTCGCGAAATGAACGTTTGCCGGGCGTTTCCTGTTGGTCGCCCGACTGCCTGTGACATCTTCTCGCAGTGCGGTTTGGTGCAACACAAAATAGTCGAGCGACGTAACCAAACCATCTGAGACGTTGAGCTTCGGGCAGGCTTCAATTACGCGAGAATTGGCATCTGCTCTAAAATCTCGATCGAAACGCACCCTGATCGATGCAAAAGAGATGCAAGGACGTGACGTTTTTTTGTTTTTTTGGGGGGGCGGCTACACTTAGTCGTGGATTAGAAGAGTTACCTTTTGGAGTACCACGGTACCCACACATTAAGGTTAGGTTTGACGTTTGACGACGCCGTGATTATTAATTTAAAGTGCCCCTGTCAAGCTTGTTTGCTCACACGCTGCACACGACCTAAATTTACAGAATGGCATCGCCGAAAATTGGGTCCCTTAAAGTGGAGGTGCTTTGAATTCGCTTTGCGACGTTAAGACTCACTGAATAGGCTCTGCAATGTCTAAAGTCTTTGCACTAGCAATTGCAATTCTTAATTACACCGCACAGTAAGTCTTTCTCTAGCGCCTGAATGTATGCTTCTTGAAAGACTTTAGCGAGTGTTTAAACAAAGCCAAGAAATAGCTTTGAAAGAGTAAGGTATATATTTAGGCGCAAACACTTACACTCTAAATATTTAAAGCGGCAAAGGGAAGACTAAAGCTGATCGCTTACCGTGTATGAGTAGTGAAATGTGGAAAGATTTTTGGCTAACGAATTCTTTCCTAACGTATAGGAATTTTCCTTTGTGTTGAAAATTCTGCGCTTAAAAGTATGCAAATCCATACAAAACCGATCTTAAGCAACGTTGAAAACACTGTTCCGCTCATTGGTGTATGTTGGACAGCGTTTAAGGACAGCGGACAGGAAAATAAGAGTCTGCCTTCTATTGCCAGAAGATCCTACTGTGGAACCCTCCCTAAGATCTGAGTGATTGACGTAGTTTAAACGATCTTCGTATCCTGATTCCCTACTGTTGTGGTCTATTGGTTAAGAGCTGTTTATTCTTTTTTATACATATAGTTAAAATGTGTTCCTTAAGTTGAGCCTAAAAGTATGCAATAAACTAAACACCTATCTTAATACTACTTAAAGACCTAGCAAGAAGCTTAGACAACGATAAATTTAGTAAGATAATATTGAAACAGTAAAAAATAAGGTGAAAGACTCGACAAAGAAAAGTAAAAGGCTTCTCTTGAAAAAAAATTACAAGCACTGTTAAGATGCTTTTTTTTAACATTTCTTTACGTTTTTTTGACAGATCCTGATGCTTAAGACATTTCAGTTTTCATCATTGCTGTCATAAAATTAAAATACTTTTGCTCGGTGTCATGTTTTACACTAACTTTCGATTGATTTAACCACACCGAAAACACACTGTGCAACCTTTGTGACATATGTTTCGTTTTGCATACTGTAAGGCGTTCACCGAATAGTACCGAAAAAAAATCGTTAACTGGGGAACATTCTCGAATCTTTTAGCACGAATAGTAAGCTTAGTTGAAGGTGAACAAAGTGTGCTTTAAGCACAAATATAATTCACAAGAAGATATTTTAAAAATTACTGAATCGTTACTCAAGCGAAAAACAATATCAACTTAAATATTCTTCAGTTCATATCTTGATGAAAACAAAAAGTGTAATGCAACTATCATATTACTTTTTTTTTATATTTCGTGCTGACGGCCAGGCCGTATATCTTAAGACTATTCTTAAATCTAACATTAATATTTCTTTTACTTATGTACTATCTGGGTGGGAGGCATTTCCTTCTCCCGCCGTTGAAGTGCACCTTATCCCGGGTGGGCTCGGTAGAGTGGGCTGCAGGATGGGGACATTCCTCCTGATGGGTTTTCGCTGGCTGGCTTATAGTTCTGCGCGAACTTGCCGCAGCTTTCCAGTGTTATGTTTTCGGCATGCTCATCTCATCGTCTGGTCTACAATCTGATGTTTGTAAACAGCGACCCAGTCGCCGGCGAAACACCTGAATCCGAGAGCTACGATAACTTTGTTTGGTTACCGCAGCATCGAACGCAAGCATCCCGCCGACGAAGGGGTCGCCAGCTAGAACTTCAAGGACTTCAGATGGGTAATTTTGCCACCTTCTGAGACCAGAAAAGCGACTGGCGCACATCGGTGTTACCGTGCAGAACATGCTACAATAAACATAAAAAAAAAAACAAACAAACAAGAGACATAACAAACAAAGCTACACTAATCTAGACAAGTTAAAGTGCGTATTATCTACGGGAAGGGACATGGGAAGGAATCAAAGGGTGATTCCCATCTCTTTTGCGAAGTCGAACAGAATCCGCGCGTATTCGTAGTCCTTCTGACCCAAGATGTCGCGTATCGGCACTCCAGGGGATCTTCCTGATGCCCGAACGGCTGACAGTAGTCCGGGTCTTGCCGCATCGAACTCCACGCATGGACGACCAAATATAAAAGTTAACAAAATTGACTACTATAACAAACCGTTGCTAACTGAAATGAAAAGTATAATAAATAATAGGTAAAAACACTCGTTTTATTTTTATTTAAGCTATTCTCGCGTGTTGGCGACCCCGTCGCCGGCGAAGCACCCGAATCCGAGAACATCGGTAATTGTAATTTACCGTAGTATCGAACTCAAGCACTCCGCCAGCGAAATTGCCGCCAGCCACAACCCCAAGGACTTCAACTACATAATACTGCTATCACCTGGGCTTTCGAAAGGCGACCGGCGCACATCGGTGTTACCGCGCAGAACATATATTTACTAACATGAAAGAAACAGTAAGCGACATAACATGCATGACAAGATTTAACTACACTAAACTAAACAGATGAAAGGGAAATGGGAAGGGATCATAGGGTGATTCCCATCTCTTTGGCGAAGTCGAACAGAATCCGTGCGTATTCGTAGTCCTTCTGACCCAAGATGTCGCGCATCGGCATTCCAGGGGATCTTCCTGATGCCCGAACGGCTGACAGTAGTCCGGGTCTTGCCGCATCGAACTCCACGCATGACCAGAGGACGTGTTCCAAATCGTGGAATCCGTTGCTACTGCTACAAACCTTAGAGTCGGCACTACCTACACGATGGAGATGTGCATTCATCGCATAATGGTTCGACATGAGTCTAGACATCATGCGAATAAACGCACGATCCATCGGGAGCTTGTGAAACCAGGGACACCTGAGGTGAGATGGAATGTAGGAACCTCCCGAGTTCGTCCTCATCCCACATGCTCTGCCAGTGGGCCATGCACAGCTGTTGCGGGGTGCGAAGAAACTCGTGAGGGGGTATCGTCCTCTCAAAGAAGCTGCCCTCAGAGGCACCTCGTTTGGCCAAGGTGTCTGCCTTTTCATTGCCGGGGATATGGTTGCCTATATAAGCGATATTCTGAATGCTTTATCAAACAGGATTTTTTGAATAAAGCAATCAGAGCTCTTTAATGCCTCAACGGATTTCAGTGCTTCGACAGCGCTGAGGCTGTCAGTGAATAGAAAATACTGATCCGGAGGGTTTGCGCTTATAATGAGAAGTGCATCAAAGATAGCAGCCAGCTCTGCTACATAAATTGAGCATGGCTGTCTAAGTTTGTGAAAGGCTTCGGTGCATACATTCAATACACCGAAGCCCGTGCCCACCTCCGAAGGGTATCCGTCTGTGAAAAACTGTTGTGGGGTTGATTGGCCACACTTTTCCACAAAAATGCCGGGAACAGTCCTCCAGCGAAGATCATTTGGGATGTTCTTCCTGTCCTCATGCAAAGAGGAGTCAACCTACCAAAAGGGAATTGTAGGACTCTGGTAAAGTGGCGCGGTTTATTACTCTAGTGGTACTAGGGTTTGCCTGTAAAGATAGAAAATCATGAAACAAATTCATGATTTTGCATTTAGCACCTGCCTCTTGTAGCGATTTGAAATTTTCGATCACTAGTGGGTTGGATACTGTGGATCTCAGTAGAAGGCGAAGCGATAGCTGCAAAAAACGTAGGTCTAGCGGCATCACTCCGGACATCACTTCTAAGGACATAGTATGAGTGGATTTCATACTGCCCAGCGCAATATCATATTACTTAATATTCAATCAAATTAGACGAGACAAGAATGATTCAAATATTTGTAAAAATCTAACTTCTTGAAGCATAAATAGCTAGAAGATCTTTAAAAACTGCTTGTGCAGACTGTTCCACAATAGAAACTGCCTAATAGTATGCAATCAGCATAGCATGTTAGACTATTTATGAATTATTATTACAATTTTAATCGTCTTCTTTTTTCAAACCCCCGAAAAAAGGTAAACAAAAGAGCCTACACAAATGGCTTCCTGTGTCAAACCTTTGGCGCTTCCTGTGTTCGCCTGCAAATAGGCACCGTTCCTTCATCTGCCAATCAACGAACGCTCGTATGCATTTTTCATCCCAAGCACCGCATGCCGGCTGAACACGTAAAGGTGGACCGTGCTGCTAATCTACCGAGATTACAGGTGGTAAAGCTCGGGCAGCTCGCTTTGCTTTCTGCTGGGTGACGGTTTGATTTTCCATTTTCTCCCCTTCCCCTTTGTGTTCTTCCCTCGCACAAACCACCATCATCACCCGAAAGAACTAGGAAGTGAATTAAATGGGGCAGAAGCGTAGAGGTTCGTGTCGATTGGGCGAGAAGTTTGGTTCGAGTTTTGAAGTCTTAAATCAGACCAGGACCGTTGGTGGGGTGCCGAATTTTGGGAGCAGACCGAACGAGTAGGCACCCCGAAACGTCTAACCGCGATACGGCAAACCATCCCAAAAACGATAATGGCGAGAAATAAACAAATTAATTTAGCAAACACTCCGCATCACCCAGCCGTCTGACACTATTAACTGTGTGTGTGTGTGTATTCCCCCGTAAACATTGGAGACCCATTTCCCGGTGCCGTCAAAGGGTTTTTGTCACCCGACACACGCACAAAGCTTTTCATTTCCTCGCACCTCTCAACCCCGTCCTGCAATCGATAGTAAAACAGAGGAGTCAGCGATGGGAGACAGACGGATGGGCGACGACGACTAAGATCCCGAACAAACTATTATCATCTGTCGGGCGACCGGGGTGACAGTTGTCGGCCGCTGTTGGTCTCATCAGTATTGGGGTTTTTAGATGATGGTTTTGGGGGTTGTCTTTACACGCCAACCAAAGTCCAAGGTTTAATGAAGTTTGGATGGTGAGCCGGTTTTGGAATTCCGAAAAATTTAATATTCATACGAGAGCTTCCCCGTGTGTGGGAAACGGGGGAAAGAAAAGGGTGCGTTGTTTGGGCAAGCGTCTTAGAGTGGGCAGGCTTTTCTCAGGGCATGATGAAATCTATCAACAGCATCTTCGTAACGCTGTAACGCAGCGTCACCATCACCGAACAACACGTGTGTAACGGCAGGATGCTAATGAAGCCTTACCGTTCCCATCAAGGTGGGACGATTTTTCACCAAGTTTTACACCTGCCCATTTAACCCCCTTTAACCAGGTAAGGGACTCGGGCAGGATATAATGGAATTTATGATGATGGACTAGTGTGCGTCGGTGCGCAGCTTCTACTCCTTCCAACCGAATATAATCAAGTTTGCTAATGCGCGTAACGGACGTTTCTTGGACGTTTTAGTAAGCGGCACAAAACAAAAAACTCCCCGACCTGGCAACCACCATTCGGTTCGAGAATGAAGTTTGAGTTAGTGATAACTTTGTGTACATGGTCCCCCAACCCCTTTTTTCGTCCAAATTTCTGTTGACCGCTGGACGGTCAAGCTGGCAATCTATTCATCGAGACGCCTTTCTCGGTGGGACCGCACGAATGGACGACAGGACGACCAAATTAGCCACTGTATATTCCTCGCGGCACTCCTGGGAGGGGCGTCGTAACTCCCAGGGCAGTCGTATCGGTTCAAGTTTGGGTTTGGGACGCTGGCCCGAGGTACCGTTCCGGATGGTTACGACTGTTGTGCTGGCCGTAAAAACGGATTCCCGGCCACATTATCCAGCGTCCAGAAATTAGGAGCATCTCTGTCGGGCGTGCCCGAAACTTTACAGTTCGTCCGCATAAGCTATCCTGGAACAAACGTTCCGTGCCTTCGGTGGTACCATGATTAGCAAATTGTTGATTCGAGGGGTTAGAATGACAAATGTTTGATTGATTTTTAAATTGCATTGTTAGGAGTACAGGGTTTCGGAAACTGTTTTAGCAAATTGGCTTTAAAAATTGTAGATATCTCTATTTTGTACTGTGATTTGCATACATTTAGGCGCTGCTTTAGCTAAACGAATCAAACATGAATTTGTATCGTAAATTGCGTACATTAAGGATTGGTTTGTTTATTAGGCTAAACCAATATTCTTTTGCTATTATAATTTTTACTTATATAAAAAAAAGTTTAGTAACACGAACCTTATTTTTCATACAGAAAATAATATGGTTTTTTTAATAAATTAACTAAACCAATTAGCGACCCCGGTTGAACTATATTGCACATAGTTAACATTTGTTTCCATCTATCCTGTTAAAAAAAAAGTCCAATACTATCATTAAATACACACATTGCATACCTTTAGGTGCACCTACAAAAGCAGCCCAACGTTCGAGTTAGTAACACTTTCATGCACGATCAACAAAACGTATCAATAGCCATAAGTTTTCATTGTCCCATGTCCCGCAATGCGGATTGCATAGTTTTGTGGCCCGTTTTGCCTAAATGTAGGCAAGGGTACATATAAATCGTTATAAAGCTTCGCAAAAAGCAAAAAAAGCCTTCCTAATGGTGTAGTAGTTGCTGTATGTGACATCTGTATGTGATCATCTAACATTGTGCCACATTGTTAGTGTAAATTGCAACCCGCAGATGGGTAATGTGCAGTTGATTGAGTCCCGTACAGCATTGCCATAGTATTGACAGATCGACGCTTTATTATTTGTTTATGAAACATAATCATATTTTCACAAACCGCACAACAAAAAAACAACACGCTGAAATTCATCGAATTCAATCAATCGGTTGGTTAAGGCGCAACATCAAATTTATGTGTAACTGTAATAAAAACGTTTGTGGAATTTCCCGAAAAAAACACTACGAACGAGTTATAGTAATTACCACAGCGCATAAAGTTCGGGTTCGGGCACACCGAGGCATCATATTTCTAGTCATTTATTATTTCAAACGTGAGAATGTGTCGAAAAAATGTATCATTTCATTGGAAAATTGCTGCAATTAAATTCTGATGAAACAGTTTTATGAAAACTCTCAAATTACTGCATTTTTTTCGTGCTTCAGTACATTATTGTGCGTTAAATTACTCTGAAAATCTGAGTTTTGATCTTACTAATTCGTTGGAGCAATTAATGCACCAGTCAATTGCGCTGTTCACACCTTTCAAGCGCCAACATTTAGGCAATCCGTTGTTTGTGGAAGACAACGAGTGTTTGCGTATTCAACCGACGGTGTCGAATGTACTTTCCGGTCTTTGCTGTTCTAAACTGATGCCCTGCACACGACCCTACGAATGACTACGACTTTCCAAAGCTAGACTTGCAACAGCTGCACGCGCTGCAGGGCTTACATTTATCACTCGCAAATCACTACGCAAACACGCAATTAATCGTCGGAAAAGCAGTACTTCCTTCCCTGCCCACCAGGTGCCAGTAAGGATGGGTGAGCAAAACAAGCCAGCCATTACATTTGATTGAGTTCCGTAAGGTTTCTGTTCGAATCGGAGCGAGCGCACTCACAAAAAGCAGGCCACAGTTGGGAGCAGTGCGTCCGTTGTAATGGGTCCGACGGCACGTGTGCAACTCGATACGCGAAAGTGCGTGCAACTGGTGCATTTTGTTTTGCTTTTCTCTTTTTGCAATTTTTTTGTTTTTTTTTTTTGGCGGCACATCCAATCGGTACGCCATCGGTGAAAACCGAACGGAACGGGCAAGGGTCCTGAGGTTTATTTTGTTTTTAATACTGAAAGACGATAATGGGACCGGAAATGTTCGAAAACGAGGGTGAATTTAATTTGCATCGTCAACGTTCGCTGCATTTACGGGATGGTTTGAGTGAAGAGAATGATAAATAGTGTGTAGGAGAGAGGGAGAGAGAGAGAGATATGATGTTGTTGTTAAAGAGATGGATTCATCATTTCAACACGAGCGTTCCGGTTGTCCAACAAACAGATCGAAAAATCAACGTTTGTCCTGTACATTGCATACTTTCAGGCAAATTTGTTAAAGCTATTGTGAAACGAATGCCTACATGCATACAAATTATACAGCAATACTAGTTCATTCGGCTTATTAGATGCTTGTAGGCCACTTTTAGCAAGGCATTACGCGAATTCTTAATATAGTGGCGAAAACGCCTAAATGCATGCAAATACTATACAACATCTACTTATTGCAAGCGTATTAACTGCTTGTTGGCCACTGCCAAAACAGCGTCACACGAATTGCATACTTTCGAGCGAACTTTTTCGTGTAGTTAAACACAAAAAACGCCTAAATGAATGCAATGCACTACACAAAATAAGTTTTTCTTGGTATTATTAACTTCTTGTTGGCCACTGTTCAAAGCGCTACAGGAGAATTGTATAGTTCTTCTTCTTCTACCTTGGCACTACAATCTCGTGAGGTCTTGGTCTGCTATTGCTAGCTCTCTGTGACTAAGTTTTTACCCGTAGCTGGATAGTCAGTCCTGCGTAGGGGGAGGCGATCCGCCGGGATTCGAACCCCGATCCTGCCGTGTGAAGACCGACGCCGCTATCGTATATACCGCCGGGCCGCCCCAAATTGTATAGTAGTGTTGGGAAAATCATTATTTAGACAAATAATTAGACTCCGTTTAAATAGATTTTAGTGTTAATACATCAATGGGCATACTTATTTATCACAGTGCAAATCAAATCTGAATAGGTTCGAGCCCTAATCAATTCCGATTCAATATTCTGTTCTTTAGAACTCGAATTGGCTAGCACCATTACATACTTTACAGAAGAAAAAAAAAGCCTAAATTTATGCAAATTGTAATACAAAACTAACATTATTAACAGCCCGTTGTCCTTTTGCACCAAGGCTTCACATGAGTGGCATAATTTCAAACAAAACGCCTAAATGCATGCAATTTACAACACAAAAACCAGTACTTTATGGGCTTATTAAGTGGGGTTTTTGCTTACTTTTAACAACGAACGGCCTCTCCCGGTTCGAACGTGAAAAGTCTGAAACTGTTCACAGCGCCAGCCATTCTGTTTTGCGCTGCTTCGCGGCCCACCCTGTGAGCGCATTGCACTACTTTACGCGACAAATAAGCGTACCCAAAACTATTCATAATGCCATTATAATGAAGTTTTGCAACTGTCCTAATCAAAAACACAACTACAAAAAAAGCCCTACATTACGAGGGTCGAGCGAGGGAAAGCAGAGCATCGGGCGACGCGTTGTGAAGTGCATTAGTGAAAATGAAAAGCAATAAAAAATGGATGTCCAAATAAATTATTACTCGCCCCTCCAGCGTTGTTGCCAGCGTTGTAAACGTTTTGCCTTTTGCACTTTTTGCATTCCGGGCACACAAAACAAACCACCAAACACAACAAAACCACAACAAATAGTGGCAAAAACTGAAAGACCAGCCAGCCACGCCAGGAGAGAGAGCGAGAGGTGCTCCAGCAGAAAAACATTTATCAGCATATGAAAATTTATTTCCTTTCGCGCCGAGGCGATGCACTCGGCGCACACTGTCCCTAAGTGTTTTCCACTGTCCAAAAAAGGGGTTTATTTTTTCTCTCTCGCTGGCCGGTAAAAGCGGCCCGATATGTTGTTGTTGGTCATCCTCGGCCATTGCCGTTTTATGATTATTTGCCGGGCGCAATCAGCGTGTTGCAATTTTTCCACCGTCGCCTTCCCAGCCAAGACTTTGGCCGCTGGTGGGTGGGTGTTGTAATTAGAAAGCGCGAGCAAAATGTGCTTTGCCAACTGTTCCGGTACTTGTTTTACGCGTTGAAACAATTTTGATGGTGCACTCAACACAACTGCGCGCGCGAGAGAGAGGGCTAGAACGGGTAAAAGCACAAAAAAATGCATGTAGCGTGTTGGGTAAGGACCGTTCCGATGTTTGTGACCAGCTAGCCAACGAAAGTAGCCAGAGATTCGCGCGAAAAGAGTGCAAAACCATGTTATTTCCCTTAGGTTGGTACCGTCCCCGAATCGGTGACTTACGGGACAGCTGATGGCTCGGTAAATACCTCGATTATGACCGCTTGTAACACGGGTACCTGTTGGCGTTAGGCTAGTTTGTTTCAATTTTGTTGAAACACATTTCTCCACATGAGGTTGGGACACCCCCAACAGTGTTGTTACTTTGATGCGGGCATTTTGTAGACGTGACGCTTTGAGATCTTACTTCAAACACCCTTTTTAGCCGGGCTGTTTAAGAGCCGTTAGCTTCCATCACCGAGCCCACCCGGATATCCCGTCCAACCGGACGACTTTGGACATGCGTGGTCAGCCAGAACTCTCCGCACGTTAACGTCCAACGCGGTTTGGAGACATAATTAAAACGACTTCAGCCAGCTGCTGCCCGGAACATTGCTTGCGGTGTGTATGTGTGTGCCCGTTGTGTCGCATCCACCCTGCAGGAGAGCTGTCGGCATGTATTAATAATCGAAAGTTGCGATTTTCGAACCATCCTGAGGCAAAGTTTTTCCTCCAGCAAACGACCCGACCAACCTGCAACGATAGAGGAACATTGCTTGCGGTGTGTATGTGTGTGCCCGTTGTGTCGCATCCACCCTGCAGGAGAGCTGTCGGCATGTATTAATAATCGAAAGTTGCGATTTTCGAACCATCCTGAGGCAAAGTTTTTCCTCCAGCAAACGACCCGACCAACCTGCAACGATAGAGATGTGTGAATGTGTATGCATTTTTTCAATATTAGTAGCAGTATGCAGTACCTTGTGCGAGAGCGCTTTCGTTTCCTTCACCGAACATACTCACTCGCACACAGATTGTGACCAAAATCCGGAAAGTCCGATTTCCGGTGGGCCCCAAAATTTATGCCGTTCCACTTCGCCAGATGCAAATCTGTCCAATACAAGCGTTTATAATGCGATGCTTCGGCAGAAAAGTTCTACCATTACTCTCGGAACGCAGAAACCTTCACGGGCTTTTGTTTCCGCTACGTAACCGTAACCGTCTCACCGTGCCTCCCCTTTGCCACGAGCAAAGCAGCATAGTGTCTCCGTGCAGGGTGCCAACTTAAGCTTGTGCATTGTGGGCTGAACACTTGGAAGGCAAAATTGAACGCTTATCCGCATAAGAAAAGCCAAAATTTAAACACCAAAGTCTTTGGGCACTGCTGTGTGCGTATGGTGGGGATAGGTTAGTTTCGTAAGGATCTCAGTCGCTTGCGCCTGCAAAGAGGTGGATGGCGAAGAAGAAGAAGCGGCAGGCAATCGAATTTTGATCTCTCTGCCCAACCGGTTCCATATGCCTCCATAAAGCAAGGGAGGCATGCCGACTGCTTGGTTGGGGCGAGCGAACAGCAGACACAGGAATTAAAGAAGTTGGCCGGATTCTTAAAGTTCTACTTCTTTACACAAGGCAGGAAGAACACAGTGAAATATCGCTTGAAAAAGATCAACTAGTGTGCAAGTGCCTAGCAATACACTTCGGGACGGGTGTAATACTGTGTAAGAGCACGATGAATGAGACGGTCATAAATCTATGCGTAAAATAATTACCGGCACAGTGCAAAACGGAGGGAACCACTTTCCAGCCACGGAAGGTTGATAAGCACCACGCATACCATTATACTTACGCGAACCCTTCGCTTCCACCTTGGTGAGTTGGGACCACTGTATGAGTGTGTGCATGTGTGTGTGTGTGTGTGGGTGTGTGTGCAAATTTTCTTCTAAAAATACTTTCCGCCGCCTTCCGTGTTCTACTTCTCGCTTACTAAAGCGATTGGAATGTGTTGTGTGTTGAGTGGAGTCGCCCTCGTTCTGTCTGCTATTATAATTGCAACTGCCAACACTGTCGTCCTGTCAAGGAAGCAAAATAATTCACTCAAACCACTCTTACGGCGCGTAAAAACAATTGATAGACGATCGTGCCTACAGCACAGCACTCGGAGAACGCTTCCTGGATAATAAAATCCAAAAACAAAACCGGACGCCAATCGATCAACTAGCACCGAAACAAAGCTTCCTGGATGTGCTCTGTCCGATAGGGCGATCTCTTCACCACTAGTGTGCCGCTAGTGTGTGGTAGAAGCGCCTCCCACCAACACCAGCATCCATCGAACGAGCGTTAGCAGGTGTGAAAACCTGGCCGGCCACTCTCGTAAAGTGGTGTGCTTCGTACAGCGAGCGAACGAGCGTGCGAAGCAAGAGCGCTTGCGATGAAAGAGAGAGAGAGAGAGCGAGAGCGATCTTCTGTCTCGACTATTTCATATTCCACACTTGCTCGACCGTGTGCGCAGCTCAAACGGCTAGTTTTTTTGTGTTTGGTGTGTAAATCCTAACATCTACTTACACACATATTGCGTCCACTCTGTCAACGGGATTCCGTAGACTCTTTTTGTCGTTGCTGCTGTTCTTGGTGTTTTTGCAGCTGTAGGATGCTTCATTCTTTCTACACCAACCATTCTCGCACTTCTCTGACAGGTTGCGTACCGTGACGAGCTCAGTACGGTTCGGTTCGTGCAGTTTTGTTGTTGGGGTTTCTCGGATTCGGATTCTTCTTCCTTGCCGTTGATGTTTTCGGGAGGCTATTTTATTAGCATAAACTAAGATGCTAAAGGTTTAATCGCGTGACGATGCGTGTTTGGGATAGTCTAGCCGACCGTATCGCGAGTGTTGTAAGATTGCTTCCGGTTTGGGAGGAGCTGTTCTTCGCAGTAAAGAATGCTACACAATCCTTGTGTAAAGTGTGTCCGTTTTCGGTTGCCTGCTAAAGGAAGTCAAACAATTCGCGATCGTACCGTGCGTCTGCAGTCGGTGACAGCTATCCTCCCCTAAAGAAGAGCAACAATCAACAGATTCTTTCAAGTGATCGATTCAACCCAAACGAGCGTAAAGCGTTGTCCTTTGACGGTATTCGCGTCACACGTGTAAAGTTCCACTTGTCGCCATGTCGCGATATTCAAGGTGAGTTGTTATGGTACGCACCGTCCCAAAACGATGCCGCCACAACGGATCCCTATTTATAGCACTTTCGGTCGGCCGTTTCCACGGCGTGTGCGAAATTGAACTGTTTGATTGTTGGTAAGGTGCGGCGTGAGTGTAACAATATCTAAGCCGTGCTCCAAGCTGTCAAACCAGAAGAGATGTCTTCTGTTTGTGTGTGTGTTTGTTAAGAATATTATTAGAATTCATCACTGTGGTGGAGATGAAAATCTCATCCCAGGAAATTCTAACCACTCACGCTGAAGTTTGTCAAAAGGTACGCTTGACATCGGTTCCGATGAATGATGACTAGGCTCTGTGGG
Source organism: Anopheles maculatus (assembly GCA_002091835.1). Lineage (NCBI taxonomy): Eukaryota > Metazoa > Arthropoda > Insecta > Diptera > Culicidae > Anopheles > Anopheles maculatus. Next base: position 16,808 of record KZ062518.1, on the reverse strand, counting down.
TATCAGGTATCTCACTGAACTCGCCAACGATTTCGGCCTGGGGTGCCTGGGCATCGATAATGGAACGGTTTTAGAATATGTGTTAAAAATGGCGACGATGGTGACGCGCTCGTACAAAAGACCACACGCACGCAGCAGCTCATTGCACTGGAATGCCATTCACCAACACCTACTATCAGTCCCGGATAAAATACAAGTCCACCCACCATCAAAAACAAAATGAACGTAGGTTTTGGGTGGTCGTTTACAAATTTCCAAACTAATACCCACCTAATCTGCTCCCCTAAATCAGCTCAGCCAACAAACCAATCAACCCACCGAGCGCGGCAAAAAACGGTCCAAATACAAAGCTCCAATTCGGAAAACATTATTTGCGCGATCAATAGTGACTGTGATCCCGATGGATGGGACCTGCCGGTTTGGTGCCGCCGAGATAGAGACATTAAAGGATTGAATGCGAACCCATTAGCACCTGCCGAATGGGACTCTTGCAAGCACATCATTCAAATAGTGCGTGCCGGTGGAACTGTGCTGCTACTAATCGAACGTATTAAAACATATTCGGCGCACTCTAATTCTCTAATCGGGGCAAAAAAAAACTCCTACTCCTTCTGTCTGTCAGTCTAGTCTGGCTGCTAAACGTGAGCACTTAATTACGAACCAATCCGCTTTGGTTTGCTTTCTACGGGAATGAGAAAATTTGAGGATTTCTTATCGTGCGCATGAAGCACATGTATCGGAGATTGCACGTTTGTGTTGATATTCAGATTGCTGAACGATGGATTTTGATGCACCAAACCGTCCTCTTCTCTATCTGACATACACAACAATAGCAGCAGCGAGAAGACAAGAAAGAGATAAAGCGATAATGTGTGGAGCGAGAAGCAGAGAGAAAAAATAAAACAGTGCGTACCGATTATGACCCACTTTGTGAGGCAGCGCCTGCAGCGTTGGAAAATCTCGGCACCGACTTTTCGCACCAAGCCGCTGCTAACCGTCGCCGTATGTTTATTTATAACCACTAAGTATCTCCCATCCATACACGCTCACACACGCACGTCTAGATAAACATATTCATAAACACCCGTCTCGGTAAGTGATCGCCGTTGGAGTGGTATGGCAAGACAGAGAGAGAGAGAGCATGAGAAAGGGTGCGAGGGTTTGCTCTTAGTGTCGGAATGTTGAAACGAGTGAGTTGAAGTTGAAATTTTATTGCTGGTTGAGGATGTAGTTTTTGTTTTTATTATTGGTTTGTGTACATAAACGTCATCGGTGCGAGAACACACTGCCCGTGATGATATGAAATGAAATTACAGTGACTGGCCAAACAAAGAGCTCTTATTTTAGGTTTGTTTTTCTAACTCTTTCATATTTGTTGGTAACACATGTAGCTTACTACTTACTAACTCATTAGACGCTATAACCGGGCTTTGCGGTCTTAAAAAGCTTCAGAAGTTCTCGGTATCTGTCGCAGTCTAGCGTCGTCGTCTTCTAGTCTATTATCCCGGTTATTGTAGATATACATCCTTGCCATCAATCTATGTCAAGTTAAGTGCAACACTTCTTCTCTGTCCATATTGTCGGCCTAAAGTGCACCATACAGCTCGTAGACACATACGGAGCCTCATCCTCCAATCACGCAAAAACTTACAGCAAAGCCTTCTAAAAGTCCAACACTGGATAAACCGGACAGGATACCATATCTCCCCACCCAAATGCAAAATCCTCACAGTAACACAATCCCTATGCATCATGAAACTTCAAAAACACATCAATCGTATTCCCTCTCAAAATTAACAATATGATCATTCCAAACGTTAAATCAGCCAAGATACTTGGAGTCATTATTGACTCAAAACTCTCCTTCACCCAACACATCAACACCATAAAACAATCCACCAAAAGTCACATCAATCTTTTCCGTATGCTCGGCTGCGGAAAATCCCGATCATCCCGTTACAACCTACTTCAAATCATTCGCGCATGGCTCCTACCAAAACTTTTGTATGGCATCGAGTTTGTCTCGATGCAAAAATCTATCTTCGTTAAACACATTGCTCCAGTCTACCACACCGCCCTCCGATACGCCACTGGGGCTTTTGCCTCTAGTCCAATAGAATGACTTCTCTGCGAAAGCGAACAGCTTCCTCTTGACCACATTATTACCATTATTACCACAGTTGCAGTAGCTAGCCGCTTAATGGAAAAAGATCTTCCAACAAAATCCCTTATACAACGTGCCAAACAAGACTTTCAGAACCTTACAGACAAGCCATTGCCCGACATCCTAAAAGTCCCCCGACTCTCAGCCCGCCTTTGGAACCAAAATAGATTGGGATATTAAAAACAAGATCCGCGTAGGTTCAAACAGGGCCAAAGCCAAACAAACATTCAATGAATTAATTAACACCAAGTACCATTCTCATCATCTCATTTTCAATGACGGCCCTGTCCATAAGGATAAAGCTGGCTGTTCCATCTTCTCTGAAAATACCAGTTGTGCGATCAAACTTCTCGATAACACATCAATCTTTTCCGCAGAAGCCATAGCCCTTTTATTAGCAGCAGAAGAATACCTTAGTCCCGATAAACCTAGGGTCATTTTTTCTGACAGTGCGAGTGTTCTAAGGATAAAGCTGGCTGTTCCATCTTCTCTGAAAATACCAGTTGTGCGATCAAACTTCTCGATAACACATCAATCTTTTCCGCAGAAGCCATAGCCCTTTTATTAGCAGCAGAAGAATACCTTAGTCCCGATAAACCTAGGGTCATTTTTTCTGACAGTGCGAGTGTTCTTAGCGCACTCGACACAGGATTATCTAAAAATCCACACATCCTACACGTTGAAGACCTTCCTCCACTCTCCGATCTTACTTTCTGCTGGGTCCCAAGTCACGTTGGTATTCAGGGGAACGAAACTGCAGACCTTCTTGCCAATAAAGGTAGAAGAGAACCGACCATCAACAACACAACACATTCAAAACAGGATCTTCTTCTTTGGACCAAAAAGACGGTCTCCGACACATGGTCTATTAAATGGTCTTCATGCCATAGCCGCTTCCTTCGACTCATAAAACTCTCCACTGACCCATGGACAGATACCGACGCTAGCCGAGACCAACGAGTCCTTTCGCGCCTAAGAATAGGACACACAAAAACACCTAATGACCAAATCCTCTCCCCCACTTTGCTGCTTCTGTGGTGTTAGCATCACAGTTCAACAGTTCATTTTATTAATCGATTGCTTAGGATACACCCAACAACGATCATTTCTACAGCTTGATCATAACATCGACACTTTACTTTCAAATAACACCCACACAGAACAAAAACTCATCCGATTTCTAAAAACCACTGGTATATACAACCAAATTTAAACAATACAATAGACACACACAGACACTCACAACTTAAACATAAAATATCAGAAACCACAAACAACAATAGAAGAGACGAATGAAGTCAATTGACTCAAAGTCTCTATAATTAAAAAAAAAAAACTTGCGGAGCCAAAAATCCTTCTCAGCATCTTCGTCTTCCTCTAGCTAAGAGAGTTTCGTCAGAGTTTTGGATAGAGTCCACGTATCAGAGATATATTTCTTCGCCTTATTAGGACCGGTACTTTGAGTGAAGAAGTATTCCTTGCCCGTATCTTAATTTTTAAGTTCTTGTCGATCCTGACCCCAGTAAGGTGTAGTTTCAGATGACTTCTGTAAGTTGTTGCTACATAAAAGAGCCTCAAACCATGTATGTCTAGGTCATCTAGCGTATCCCAGGATCGAGATTGATATATAGAGGTTGGTCTCCAAAGTTTCCACCTCTGAGTCTCTAGTGTCAGTTTGCAGAGAAGACAGCCAAGCCCATCTCCTTATATGCTCTTAACCTTACAACATTAATCCTTTTCAAGTGGTTTATGTAAGAGTTTGTAATAACAAAACTAGCCCACTTCCATTTAGACGAAATAAATATAAACTTTTGAAGAAAAAATTAGCGCACATCAAAAATTAGATAAGAACATTGTTAATAATTTGCTGTGTTAAATTTTAAAGGAAAAACAGGGCACGTGTCCGTCACGGTAGATGGAAGAACTAAGTAGATAGAAATTGATGGGAACAGATAAGAGATTGATGTTTGTGATTGTGTAGATATTATTGTCCACTCGGAAGCTTATGCACAAACACATGCAAGTAATTCTCAAATCCAAAGCAAGGCTGATAATGCCGCTTGGATGTTTACACTACTAAAACCTGTTTACGCTTCACGTTTAATCACCTGTCAAACAGCTCTCCGGTCCACTTTGACACGCCGCGTGCACACTAAGATATGTCACATGTATAAACACTCACACTAGCATGCACGTACACGCATGGAACCATCACCAACAGCAGCAAGCTGACAAACACCCCAACCAGCGTTTGTTTGCATTCGAGCACTTGTTTCCAGTTTGTATTTATTTTGTTTCGTGCTCCTTTTTGTGCGAGCGTTATGCGTCCAGCTTTAGCGTGCCCCCACTGTGGGATGTGAACTGACGACCTTTGACGGCGCTGTGTCAAGGCGGAAGCAAAATAAAATGCTCGCGGCTATAAGCCATTAATATGGAAAACGTGCTCGCAGTCATGGCTGTTAGATTTTGATTTCGATTCTGTGTGTGGGTGGGCGTGTGTGCGAGTGTGCGGTAGTCCAGCTCTGAATCGATAATGCACTTTTTCTGCTATTACGGCAGCTGTCAGTCGCTGGGCAGTCGCTGAAGATGGTAGCAATTGCGTCGGGTTTGGTTGTTTCCGGGGAAATCTTAGCAATTATCAGGAGAAATCTCCACCGGACATTGGAACTGCTTTGCTGCAGAGGGAAGCGATCTCCCAGGACACGGGTCAGAAAGTCCATCTCCGTACCAGCGACTTGTTGATTGATATTTACTCGTTTACTTATTTACTCATTCTTTCCACCTTCTTTTCTTTCTTTTTCTCAACATTTCTGGTGGCGGTTTGCACTCCAGGGACGACCCACGTTCAATTTTCTTCAGCGGCAACTCGACGCCGCTTCGCAGTTACGCCGGGTCGGATCTGTTCAAGCGCACCTCAACCGCACCACCGGAAACTCCGAGCCAATCAGCCAGTCCTACTCCTTCCACGTCCTCCGCCAGCCCGGCCACCAACTCCCCGCCAGCTGCGGAACCCACCAAACCCGAACCCGTCGTCCGCATCATCCCGATCCTCTATCCGGCCCAACCGGCACGGCTCATCGGTGGTACGAGTAGTTACGGGAACGCTGCCCGACCAAACCCCACCGATGGGCAGGACGCGGAGAGCACACCAGTGAAGGGTCCTGAGGTGACTGGCTCTACCACACCATCGCCACCACCACCGACGACCACCACCGGCATTCTTAAGTCACCGTTCGGTGCACCGTCCGCCGGCGGTTCCGGGACACCATCGCGCGTGTCCTTCTCGGCTCGTCCGGCCACCAGCACCACCACCAAACCAACGATGGCCGGCCCGAGTGGCACCAACCCGTCCAACGTTCCTGCGAGCGGTACCAGCAATGGAGTCCACGGCCGAACACTTCCCTTGGCGAAGGCGTCACGCTCGGTCGAACCTCCGCTGCCACCGCCAGTAGTTGCAGGTGGTGAGCCGACGGCAGGTGTGCCGCATCATTCCGAGCCCGGACCGGTGGGTTCTGGTGGGTCGGCCTGTCGCATGCAGCTGGCACTGTACGGTTGGCGCAAGAAGTGTCTGTATGCGCTCATCTTCATCCTGATGGTTATGATCATCGTGAACCTTGCGCTTACGCTCTGGATCATGAAGGTGATGGAGTTTTCCTCGGTGAGTGAATCCTGAAAAGAGCTTTATGCTGCGCCTAAATGTATGCAAAAGAGCTGTTAAAAATCGGGCACCGTATCAATATCGACAAAAAGCAAACAACATTGCATAAGAACAGGTGTTTTAAGTAAACATCACAAACAACTGCAAGGATATTCGAAGGATTGATTGCAATTTCATCTGTTTGATGTCTTTCAAATTGGATTTTACTTTAAAAAAACCGTCTATTTGTCGAAAAAAGATTCATTCGTACAGAGTAATGCAATTTCATAGACATTATTAGTTGTATAAGGACTCGATAATAAGGACTAGAGATCGATAGTGAGCTGAAAGATGTTTGCATACGAAAATGTACCCCAAAATGGAGACAAATGCTTTGCAAGCTTATGCTCTTTTTAAGCGCCTGAAGCTATGCAAAAGTAATATTCTCTCGCATAGGGGTTTGTGGCTACACTGAGTTCTAGCGTTGCACATATGAGTCCTACATTAGTGTGAAAAAAACGCCCAAAACTATGCAATTCATAGTTCTTATAGCTATTTAAGGATTAAAAACCTTTTTCATAGCACACCAGCTTCGTTCAGCTGCAATGAATGGGATTGTTTGGATTCCTTTACTACAGCAGACGGCATTTAGCACCGCAAACGAGTGTAAAAGAAACAGATAACAACACAACCAGTTCGCGTCTATCATATCATCTGCCCCTAAATACACCATTTACAGACAGGTTAGATCACGCCAGCTCCAACTTCATCCATCCGTCCAATTTATCTCAAACCCCACAAACATTCACTCTCGGCTCAGAAAAAACAACTTCCGGCCTCTACCCTCTCTCTAGTCAGCGAGTGCCTAGGCTGACTTCCAATTCTTTATCTCAACACAAAACCTCCAACAACCCAAGAACCTTTTCCGAAAGGCGGGCGACGTCTAATTTCTTCACTTTTCCACAAAACAAGCAAACGCCACAACTTCCGAAATCTCTATCCCCCGCTAACAAACAACTCTCCCGCAAAATGATAGGTTAAATTGAAACTTTCACTTCCATTTTGGGTCACAGTGCCGATGAAGTGTCCATCAAGCAGTCGACCTTTTGGGGGGGGGAGCGTACCGTTTGTACCGGCACACGCCGACTCTATCTGCCACTCATCCCACTGGCGTGCCCACATACGTACACAGTTTTGGGCACAAGTGGCAGCGAGTGTAAAGATCATGACACGTGTTTATTTATTTATTTCCCTTTTTCTGACACCCTTTTTCTTTCTCTCTTGGATTGGATTCTTTTTTTTTCTTTTTGCTGTGTGTGTGTGTGTGTGTGTGTGTGTTTTGGCTTTCTTCGGGAAGCTCTTTTTTCCATTTTTGATTTGTTTTTCGAACTCCTTCCGAGGTGAAAGTCGAAACAAAGTTTGATTTCTCACGAACCCGACCCGGGATTGGCTTTTGCCCGGTGCCCGGACCTGCAGTCACTGCAGCCGTACTGTAAACACGTATGTGTGGCCCTTGGAGAACGCAACGAGAAGTCCGATCCGGTTGATGGCAGGTGATGGTCTGTTTATTTAGCTGATTAAGTTGTTTTCTGGATGGTTTGAGAATCTCGTTTTCTTCCTTACTGTGAGGCCACCCAACCGAAGCGGTCAACATTTTGAAGCACGTCGGTAGGATGTCAGTTAGTGGCGACTGCAGGAAAAACTTTCAGTTTGTTCCCTTTCTTATCCTTCCTGTCTTGTCTTGACGAGAGCGAATAATGAAATCACACCGATAACTCCTAATCGTTTGTTTATTTTCTTGTTTTTTTTTATTGACATCAATTTCCTGAAGAATGGTATGGGCCAGCTGAAGATAGTGCCGGGCGGCATCCAACTCACCGGCCAAGCGCTGGTACTCAACACACTGCGAGCATCGTCAATTCGTTCGAAACACGGACAACCTATCTCCGTCGGTGAGTTACCCCAGGTGGAAGGTGCCTTCGTTTGACAGCTGCGTTACGTGCGTGTGTTCTCTCGCCCCGTACAGAGTCATCGCGCAATCTGAGTGTAAACACGCGGAACGCGTACGGTGCGGTCGAGAATCAGCTCTTTCTTGGGCACGATCGGCTAGAGGTGCTTGCGAACCATTTTCGCATTACGGACACACACGGCACTAACCTGTTTGCGGTCGATCGGGACGAGGTCATTGTTGGGGCTGGTTCGTTGCGGGTGGAAGGCGAGGGAGGTGTGGCATTTCGTGACTCGATCCAAACACCGCTCGTCCGTGCGGATGCCGGTAAGGATTTGAAGTGAGTACCACCCTCGAAAGACAGTAACGATGTGGAATTGAGACACTTAACTCTGGGGGTTTTTTTGTTCGTACTGTTGCACAGGCTAGAGTCGCCAACACGATCGCTTGAAGCGAGGGCAACACAGGAGATATTCATCCAGTCTCGGGCGGGAGGCATCGAGACGACCTGTCTGAACGATCTGAAGCTACACTCGGTGGCTGGCAGTGTAAGTAGCCGCTTTTGGAGTGGGGTTTCTGATATGAGATCACAGCTATTGCGTAGAGAAAGGTGTAATGTGACAGAACAGAGGACGTAATATGGAAAACAATTAGGCGCTATTCTTCTAAAACAGAAACAACCAAATAGTTGACGCACCCAAGACATGTTTTCTTTGCTTTTTTGATATAAACCACAAACTTCTAGCTATCAATTAATCGTTTCTTTGTGGATACTAAGATTTTAAAGACTTAGCATCGTAACTACACATATTGAGACCACACAATCTGTATGCCAAGAGCTTCATCTAAATCGCCAGATATTTAAATGCTCACACTCCAAAGTACAATCGGTTGCATCGGTACAGCTCAGAATAGATGAATGGTAGACAACAGAGCTGTATTACTGTTTTATTAGGCCTTCATGATTCAATAGAAGACTTGATATTAGTCTACGAAAACAATGATAAAACTTCAACTTAGGAGGTCAATCCTTGAGGATGACACTAAGGTCACAACAGCCCTATAAAGAGTTTGTTGCAAATAGCGCCTAAAGGTATGCAACCTGCCAAACAATCTGCGATCTCATATCAATAAGCCCAGCGTATAGGTGTGTCTAGTTGCCATAAAAAAAAAGCCTAATCAAACCTCCAACAGATCCGGCTCGATTCCAGCGCCATCTACATGCCTAATCTGAAAACGGTGCAAACGGTAAGTGGCGCTAGTGGTGGCGGTGCTGGTGGCAGCAACCTACTATCCTCGTCGACCCGCGCAGACACGGCGGGCAAGATATATCAGCTGTGCGCGTGCTCTAGCGGTAAGCTGTTCCTGGCGGCGCCCAACAGCGTCTGCACTGCCGACGATAGCGCCATCTGCAGGTAATACTAGTTCGCATGCTTTGCTCGGTGTGAAGGCGAACGGAGCTGGTTAGAAAGGGGAAATTAGAGAAACCATCAGCACAGGACAGACAATGGAAGGTTAACGTACACGCTCCCCCCCAACATTTCACCCTTCCCGTCCCACCCCGAGTTGCCTTAACACACGAAGATTATGTCACACACGGTACAGTTGTTACAGGGTTTCCTCCGTGCAGTAGTACGAGACCGGGGGAACACGTTTGCATCCTGCATTGAGCTTACAGTCGGCGCTCGACTGGATGGAAGTGGCGTGATACATACAGGTGTGTGTGCGTGTAATGTTGACGATACATCCTGTGAGCTAGTGACGGATTCTTGGTTTATTAATGCGTCCAGAAAATGGCAGATGCTCCCGTTCACTATACCTTAACTCGGAACAACTCCCCTTTCTTCTGTCCCCTTTCTTCCCAATGCTCTGATCGGTGACGCTGAATTGGCGTGATCGGAGTGCAAACAAAACAGAATAATAGAGAAGAGGAAGAGAAAAAAAAGTGTTATACTCTAGCAATCAATTATGCATACACTTAGAGGAACGACTATATATATATATACATAGCTATATACAAAAAACCACACAGACACAAACACACTTATCTTAGCATGAGACAGATAAGCGTTACCTAGAGCTAGGACCCCAGGCAAGGTGCGTGGTAGATACAACGATATCAATCATACCGTATTAGAGTGTTTCAAATTTCGGCGCAACGAGACGGAAAAGTAAAAAAACCAAACCAGTACGATAAGGCAGCATAGAACAAACTCCGCGCGTTTTAGATAAAGGCAAATTTCAAAACTATTATTACAAACAACAATAATGTAACCCAGACGAAGAAAACTAATTTCCGCTCTGCTGTTATAGAGGCGTGAGAGAGAGAGAAAGAGAGAGAAAGAGCGCGCGCGCGCGGCTTCTTTCAGCAACTTTCAGGCGCCATTTTCTTTGCTGCTCGTACGTATATAAGATACATATCAATAACGGAACGTGTTCGTGGAATACAGACACACGCAAAGGCGTACATTAAATCATACAGATAGATACTAACACAACACACGTTACCCGCAATGGGACGGTATGGATTCGACCTTGGAGAGCCGCCATGTTTGTGTTAAGCGAGTGGTGTAGTTTGAAGCATGAATGGGTGAATGTAAATCACACATACAAATAAAAAAACAAAGCAAAACAAAAAAACGAAAAACATAAACGCAAAGAAGAATGGTGAATGAAAATACGTCAAATAATAAAGCGAGAAGAAAAACAAAACAAAAGAAAAGTAGTAGAATAGTAAAAGAACAGTGAAACAATGGAAAGAAATATGAAGCAAAGAAGAGTAGAACGAACGTATAGGTAAGTAATGTTTCTATTTGGTCTGTTTCTTTTTTAACTTTAAATCGTATTAAAAGAATTGACTATTAATTTTGACAGCTGTGTTCCATACGGTGTACGAGCCGCTCTACCGATTCAGTAAATTTAATCCACCAAACGAAATGTCAAACCGGATTTTAAGACACAAAATTTCAAGCGACAGATGACAGATGTGACAGCTTCTCGTAAACTCGTTACGTTAAGCTTGCAGCCGACTGCTCATTACGAAATGAAGGCAAGAGCACAGGTTACAGCAACTAGGCGGCGTCGCATCAGTGTCGGGTGTAGGATGAAAATGAGAAACGAAAGAAAATACCTATATTTATATCCATATATCCAAGACATGAAGCGGGAAGCGCGTCTGCACTATCGCTCCCGCTAGTCCCGGTGCGTTCCGTCGGTCGGTTTTGCAGGAAACAGTCTTACAAATGGTTGCAACTTGAGGCGGCCTCATCCAGCACGCTCGTATCTTATTTCACCACCCAGTTTCTATCTCTCTTTCACTCTCTCTCTCTCTCTCTCTCTCTCTCTCTCTCTCTCTCTCTCTCTCTCTCTCTCTCTCTCTCTCTCTCTCTCTCTCTCTCTCTCTCTCTCTCTCTCTCTCTCTCTCTCTCTCTCTCTCTCTCTCTCTCTCTCTCTCTCTCTCTCTCTCTCTCTCTCTCTCTCTCTCTCTCTCTCTCTATCTATTTATCTCTCACACACAGCAGTTGTTGGAAGAAGCAACGGACTACGGCACGAAAAATGATGAGCATATCGGAAACCCATCACCGATTGTGCCTCTGAATTCCGGAACTCACCTCTTTCTCCCTTTCTCCTCACCTCCGTCCCCATCCCGCCTACACACACACCTACACCTACCCCTCTCTGCGACCATTCAACACACCTGACGGAGTTGTGTTCTGATTCGGCGGTGGGAAATGATGCACACGCTAACCGCAAACGACAGCCGACCGCTTTCGGCTTTTGAGGTTCCCCGCATCTCCATCCCGTCGCTGCTCCTCACAAACACACACACGTACAGTGGGCATCCGAGTGAGAAATGGTACATGTCGCAACAAGGGTAATCATTTCCAGGGTTTTTTTATCCACCCCCTCCCGGTTTGTTCCTGGAGTCAAGTCGGCATCGCCAACATCTCTCGCAAGGTGAGGTAATGCCCGGTAAGCTGTCGTTTCATCCACACAAAAAAAGCTGGGAAAGCCTCAGCTCGGGATAGCAAAAAAAAAAACAATAAAAACCAGAAGAAGTAGAAAACTGTTGCGGAAAATGTCCAACCCGAGCGGGCGGAATGGTTTTAAACCGCAGTTGCCGACTGTTACTGCTTCGTGCTTCGTGCCCACTATTTATATCAAGTTTTGCTTGTTCTTTCGGTTTTGTTGGCGCTCGGTTGCGCGCTGCACAAGAAAAGAATTATTATTGAGTAAAAGGAAGATTTTGTGGGGAGAGAGGGGGGGGAGGGGGTGGAGGTTGGTAGAATCAATGGAGATTGTGAAACACAAGGCACACACACACACACACATACACACGCAGAAAGCTCTCGTTGCACCTCGCAGCCGCTACACCAAGCTCTCAGTGTCGTTGGTGCCGTGACCAGGATACCCACGTGGAAACGATCGCTTTACGTAGCAGAACCATCAGGAATTTGGGTGAGCCGGCTAGGAACGGACCGGTGCCTGACGGTGCTCATAGTGTAGATGATTGGCGGCGAGATGACATGTTTTCCTTCTTTTATTCTTTTATTCAGCAGTAAGGCAGCAGCCGAAAAGACAAAACCATTGCCACCGGTCGGGGTAGAGGTTTCGTTGGTTGGTTTGGGGGTGACGTTTAGTCAAAAGGCGCTGTTCGGTTTTTGTGGGTGGGGGAGAAGGGGGGAGGTTGGGAGAAGGGTTGGAGGATGATTCCTAAAATGTGTTTCAACCAGAAACGTAATATGCTTCCAAGTCAATGTCAGACGGGCAGGCATGTTTCCGGTGAGACACAATGTACGTACCTTTCTCTTTCGCTCTCTCTCTCTCTATCTCGCTCTTTCCTCGAGCAGCAAAACAACAACAAAAACCCCCCTACTATGACAGGTGCGCCTCGATGGTTTGGGAGAGCAAAAGGATTAAATTTTAACCGAAGAACGACAACAAAACGGCTGCCAAACGCCGCAAGGATGCACCCATATTGAATCACCATTTCAGAGGAAGCGCAGCCTGTTGGGTTGAGTGAGAAACGAAGAGAGAGCGAGAGAGAGCACCCTTACCCAAGCGAAACACACAGCTTGCTGTTGATTCAATGCCTGTACACAAACTCGAACGCCAGCTCATCACGCAGCAAAAAAAAAGGATGCCAGGTGCAATCGGCCCAGCTGGAAACTGAATTTTATGTGATTCAAAATATGCCCCACATCCTTCGGCTTCGGGAGGTGCGGCAGTTGATGGTGGGGCGTGTCGTCATCCAACGCCCACAAGGGTTTGTCGGTAAACGTGGTCCACCGATGAGGCCTTCCCAACCAGACATTCACCCAGAGTCACCATGGCAATGCGAGAAATAAAAATTAAACCGGATGCTATGAAAATGGGTTCTTCTTCCGGAAACACCAGACCTAAGCTAGCATCAGTCCAATACATACACACACACACCGGCTAAGACTTGCATTCCCTGAATCTCGGCATTGATTGCAGAAGCATCTTCCCCCTTTCCTAAACGAGCTTAGTGTTGAGCATTTGGGGAAAAAATAGTTTCATTGCGTTAAAATCAAGTGAAAAACGATAATGTTTTTAAAAACAAGCGCCTAACAGTATGCAATGCGTACGACAAAATGAGTTTTTTTGTTGTTTTGTTTTTCCCCAACTAGATGGAGTGATTCTGTTTGTGCTTCTGCTGGACCATTTTGGCATCTTCCGCTCCCTTCTTCCTCCTGCTCCACCGCCTCCACGACCTCGACGAATTATCCATGCAAACGCTGATGTGCGATCGCATTTAGCTAATCCAATGGCCTTTCTAAGGTAATTGAGCGTACGGAAATTCGACAATTGGACGATGCCGTCGTACCAGCGTGCGGGTCCGTACCGTTTTGCCCTGCGATTTCTCGCTACCATTCTGCCTTTTCGTACAGTTCTTTGCACACCTTGCTGGAGCAAGATTTAAGCTTTAACTGCCACGATGCAAGTGCTCAAAACGCTCGTAGAAAATATGGATTTTTATCTTCTTAATTTAGTTTTGAACATTTTATTTTTGCGCCCAAAGGTATGCAATGTGCGATTTTCTCTATTTTATGTTTAATAGTAATCATAATTCTAGAAAATTGAACAGAATTTTAGAAAGAAAAGAGCGAAATATTGTACTGCGCCTAAATGCATGCAACGCGCTGTAAAAGTTTCACCTTTGTCCCGTACCAGTGCCGGCACGCAGCCCGTATGGCCCTTGTCCGTTTAATAATCGCTTTAAATTTTACGATAAATTTACTTCCACTTCCGCATCTTGTCTTTCCCCTCTTCCCCATCCCTACCCCCTCCCCGCTCCCCCCTTTTACCTGAAGCGATGTAGCGCCGTTTCATTCATGAAAATCGGTTCCGAAAGTATTTGAAGCGTAAGGAAACTGTCTTTTCCGGCTTGTTTTTTGAGCTTCTCTTTTGTGCCGTCTCTAACGCTATGTAAATATGGTCACAATGTTGTAGACCGACGCAAAGCTGGGCTCTCGCTTTTGCTGTTCGTCTGTGTGTCATGTCGCCCCGAAGTTTGCTGTTTCGGCCACCAAAAGAGCTACCGTACCGTGCCGACGGTGTGTCAAAAAGGTGAGCCGAACTGTGTCATCAGCTGTGCTTTACTTTGCATGTTTTGTGCCTGTTTTGCTTTCGTTTCTTTTTCGGTTCGGATCATGAATGCTGGGGGGGCGACACAATTAGCGATTTACGGTGGTTTGTGCGGATGGTTTGAGGTACCATTTTCCACCCGAAATGCTGTGCCTCACCTGGACTTGGGCAGCTGAAAAGAAGCTTGCGGGAGTGCGCGCTTACACACACACACACACACACACACACACA